>CM050164.1:44040359-44065359 GCA_027410445.1 Discoglossus pictus
TTTACTGCTGTTGGTGCATAATTGAAGGAATCTCTTTATTTACAGTCTTCCTAGGTTTAGGGGCAGAGTTACCAGTGGTGCAATGCACCAGGGCCCTCCTCTGAGGGGGCCCAGCTATGGGAAAGGGTCTTAGGGAGGGAAACTAGGGGAAGGGTTCGTGGTATCACGGCTCCCCTTAGGGCGAGGTACCCAATGCATTTATTTATTTTTTTTGCACCTGAGCCCTCCATTCTTCAGCTCTGCCACTGCTCAGGTTGTCACATGGACTAATATTGAAGTTAATGAAATTGTTGTCTGCATATTGAATTCAAACTGTGGACTTCGATTTAACCCACACAATGAGGGTAGATCATACCAACTAGATTTAACCCATGAAAACTTTAGTTATATAATTTTTGTATCATGTTAATAAAGTTCTACAAAGCTGTACAATATCCTCCATCTGTAATGGTGTTTTTAAGTATACAGTGGATATAAAAAGTCTACATGCCCCTATTAAAATGTCAGGTTTCTGTGCTGTAAAAAAATTAGACCAAGATAAATCATTTCAGAACTTTTTCCACCTTTAATGTGACCTATAAACTGTACAACTCAATTGAAAAACAAACTGAAATCTTTTAGGTGGAGGGCTTTATTATGAATACGTATGTGTATGTGTGTGTGTGTATATGTATATGTATATATATATATATATATATATATATATATATATATATATATATATATATATACATTTTTGCTTGTTTAATAAGTTATGTTCTTTTCAAAAAAGCATGGTATAAACATTAAAACTACAGTGATCCTCTAGCAAGAAGAATTGCTTCTGATACCAAACAGCACAGCCTTCCACTATCTACAGCACTGTACATATTGAGGTATATATGCTGTATATGATATGCAATTTTATATTTCTGGCTTGAAAACGTAGCAGATTGTTGATCATGTTTTAGAGAGTATTAGAGAACGTGAGATGGCATCCTTACTTCCTGTAAATATCTAAGGCAAATATGATTTTCTTTGATCCATCTTACTGTAAAGCAAATGATCCCTGAAATAAAATAAATGTAATAGTAATATTCCAAAGGGGATTTGATGAATCTGTATCTATTTTATTAGGTCATCTGAATGTTGCTGACTGTGTACAGTATTACTTTTTTCTTTTTCTTGTATTTTACCCTATTTCTGGTATTATAATGGAAACAAACCTAACTAATTCCAGTTTGTCTAATTTGCTCCTTTCCACATGAACATAACTTTCTTGCTAAATACTCTGCAGAATGAATATGGACACTATGGGCCTTATTCCATTGAACAAGCTCGCAGTTTGCGGGCCGAAACCGTACACCATGCAATCATAAGTAGCATTACAGAACAAGCAAGGCCCTAACTACAGATTTTAGAAACCGTGAATAGTAAATGAGACCGTCATCCTGATATCAGTAAAACATGGAGGTTACACGTCAAGCAATTAGTGTTTAGAGGTCCGATATGCGATCAGACTCACAATGTACAAAATCTTAAAAATGAATGGCGATACTATTCTGGTCCATGTGGGTGGCCTGATATGTATTAACTCCTTGATTCCTGAGATTGATATATGACGCCGAAATTAAACCTAAAAATGTTTTATTTGCCATTGCAGATTTGCGAGCTTGAGCCTGTTGTGCAATTAAGTCTAATGTCTTTTATCGCTTTCCCCGTTATTTACAGTGCAATATAAATTTTTCTATTTTCATTTACAGTGCTACGATCAGGTGTTTAACCCGCTTTGCGAGTCCTATCTGCTACTTGTAGGGATTTCTTCTAGATTTGCCGTTTTTTGCGGCTTGAGGAATTGTAGTAATTGAATAGCGATTTGCGAATGTAACCTTTACGGGCTTGAAAGATCAAAGGCTTAGATGGGTTGGAAGATGCCAATTGAATAGCAAATTAGTTTACGGGCTCCAGTAAACAACAATTTCTGATTTGAATAGGGGTCTATATATGTTTAATTTGGCTTTACTAACCTTTCTTTCTAATGCTCATCTGAAATCTATACTAAAGAAGGCCTGTAGTGCTTTTTATGTCTTGCTTTTTGTTTCTTCCAGTTTTATCATTTTTCCAGTTGTTTTTGTTCAAAAAATGTCATCTTAAATAATATACAGAAAATGTAGAAATTTATAACACAGGGCCTGAATTTCCTGGTTGTCATGGTAACATCACCATTGGGAACCCTCCCCTCAATATCAATAGGACTGGAATTAAGGTTGAATATGTTAATGTGTCACCTCCCTTTTCCCTTGCTAGTCTTTATCCTGTCCTCATCCACCTTGTAATTTTGATCTTTAAAGGGACATGGAGGGTTCCCTGTTTTTAATATTGAAATAAACCATATAAGTGTGTATTTAAAAACCGAGCTTTTGAGCACTTGTTAATAAAATGATGTTTAAATATTTACTCACTGAAACCTTTCAAACATTGCCTGCAAAGGTCAGTCCCAAGTAGCCCATGCATACACTAGAGGTACTAGCCAGTGACAGACTGTGTCTCAGCAGTCTAACCAGTGCTATAGAAACATATGCATGTGCTACTGGGGTCTGACCTTTGCAGAGACTGTTTGGAGGGAGCACTTGTTAATAATATGATGATTCAAATCCAGAAGTTCCTCTAATAAAACTTAAGAAATACATTTGTGACTTATTAAAAATGTATTCGGTGATATAAAATTTACGTTTTAATGCTTTAGGTAAAAGTTAAATGTTCTTGAATTCTACATCTCAAATGAGTATTCTATAATTTAAAATATACTGTACTGTATATGTGTTCCAACGAGTGCAGAAGTAAAATTACCGGCAGTACCTTTTGCATCATAATAATCTTAATAACTTACTCCTAATATCTATCTTCTTTAGTATTCTTTCTTTTCTAGCCCTCTTTCATGGTTTGTTCTCAAGAGCCTTTTTGAAAATGAGACGCTGAGATGTTTGTTCATTGAATAACCATATTTCTTCTTTTTCTCCTTCTTTCCCACCATTTTTTCCCAGTTCCCACCACTGCTGCGAGCACCCCTGATGCAGTTGACAAGTATTTGGAAAACCCCAATGATGAAAACGAACATGACCGATTCCAGAAAGCGAAGGAGAGACTGGAAGGCAAGCACAGAGAGAAGATGTCTGAGGTAAATAATGCAACAAAATGGTGGCTTCCGAGGAACAAGTTCTTGTGACTAAGATACAGGGATTTCCAAAGCATTTCAAAACTGGCGAATAATATTATTTGTCCAAATGTTATTTAATGGCAACAAATAATTTATACAGCACATTTCTCTCAAAAGGGACTTATTATTAAACTTTTAGTCCTAGACAAGTTACAGGACTAGGGCCATATTCAATTAGAAGCCCGCAACTAGATCAGACAGCCGAATATCTGCGGGTGTGTTGCAGGCTCCCATTGCTCTACAATTGCTCACGGCCGCAAGTTACGGGCCCTAAGCCAAAACTGTAAACCATGCACTGGTTTGGAGAAGTTCAGGGCGGGAACATGATCAGTTCAGCAAGCCCGTAACCACCCATTTCGATTCAGCCAATTGAAAATGAGACCGTCATTATTACGGCAGTAAACATGGAGGTTACATGTCAATCAATTGGGTTCAGGGCTCTGATATGCGATCACTCGCAAATCCCCCCCCCAAAAAAAATTATGAAAGAATGCCAATACTGTTCTAGTCCATATGGGTGGCCCGATATGTATTAACTCATTGATACCAGAGATCGATTTAACCTCGAAATAAAACTTAAAAATATTTTTTATTTCCTGCCGATTTGCGGGCTTGAGACTGTTCAATTAATTCTAATGTCTGTCATCGCTTTCCCCGTTATTTACAGTGCAGTAGTGATTTTTTTATTTGCATTTACAGTGCTACGAATAGGTGTTTAACCCCCCTTGCGGGTCCTCTCTAGCACTCATAGGATTTTCTCCTCCATTTGCCATTTACGGGTGTGAAAACATTTGCGTGTTGGGGAAATTGAGCAATTGAATAGCGATTTGCGATTTTAGCCTTGCGAAAGTAAAAGATCAAAGGCTTCTGGAGGCTGAAAATTGCAAGGTTAACCATGCCGTTTTTTCAAGCCCGTATCTCGGAAGCCAATTGAATAGCAAAGTAGCTTGCAACCTCAATTACGGGCCTCCGGATCTCCAGAAACCTCAATTGAATGGGGCTCCTAGACAGCCAGGGTCTTAAAAGGACATGATACCTTTTTTTTTTGTTGTTGCACCTTTTATAGGGTATTTCTAAATGTCTTATGGTGTGTTTAATTTTTTCAAAGGATGCTTTTAGAGCACAACAAACTATTCAAATATTTCACTGCTCTGGGGGGCTTGCCTCTGTCAGCCCATGAACAGTAGTAGAGTTATATGAGGATTGCTTGTCTACAAATTGGATCTACATACCACAGAGTACTTTGTGCATTTTCTGTTGGCATCAATGACATATAAACTGGTTTAGCTTATTTTTAAATGCAGAAATCAACTTGTAATATTTCAAACCAGCTCTTTCAAATACTTGAAACATTAACAGAGTTCCTTGTACCTATTAATGTTATCAAAATGTTTGATGTGAGAGAATTCCCAAACCTGCTGCTTTTTTTTCAGGAAGGAAATTAAGGTCCAAACTTTAATACAAACTTCAAATCTGAATCAAAATAATTATTTTGTGGGTGCTTTTGGGGCTACTTGAATTTTTTTTTTTTGTGAACTTGAAAGTCGTAAATATTTTTACATGTCTGACTTATCTCTCCCTGCTAATTATTCTCAATCAGTGAGGGGTTATACATCTATTTTTCAGTAACTTGGTAGCATTCAGTTTTGACATATAAGGTAGCGCTCTCACACTACAGGCTGGCCAGTAAATTGGCAAAAAAGCTGGTATGCTACTTAGGAGACAGAACATGTGTTAACCCACAACTGTTGGAGAGCAATTAGCAGGGAGAGACTTGAAGAAGGGCCTGTGGAAATATTTACAGTACATAAAATCTTACACTGCATGCGAGATGTATGCTAAAGGATTTCTTTTAATAAACAATTGAATAATCTCAACTTTCAATATGATTACAGAATTAAGAATGCGTCTCTGTTCCTTTAAAGGGACATGGAAAGTTTCTGGGTTTCATTAGGAATAGAATAGACCTATCTGCCTTATTACTATTATGTACTCTATTTTATTAGTGCTTAAAAGCTCTGTTTTTTTCTGCCTGAAATCTTGCAAATGGTTCCTAACTGTTTTTTCCCTCTAGCGCCTATGAAGACAGTGTACTTCTAAAAACAGGGGTTGACCTGTCCCAATCAATGGCAACATCTGGCTTCAGAGGAGTCACTGACAGGCTAATTTGGAACACTACACTTCACTCTGTGTACATTCATGAGCTGCATGAGCTACACAGGGCAGACCCAAACAGGTCAAAATAGTTAAAAACAGAGCTTTTAAGCACTTCCTTATACAATAAAGTACCGTATATACTCGAGTAGAAGCCAAGTTTTTCAGCCTTTTTTTTAAGGGAGAGAGAGGGGGGACACAGAGGGCACAAGAGGGACACAGGGGGCAGCACATTTCCCACCCTCAGCTTATACTTGAGTCACTCATTTTACCCAGTATTTTGTGGTAAAATAGGTGCCTTGGCTTATACTCGGGTTGGCTTATACTCAAGTATATACGGTACATAAAAATAAATAGATACAAAGCTATATTATATTCCCTTTTAAAATCCATGTCCCTTTTAAAGGTTTCTGTATTTTACTAGGTATGTAATATACATATGTACTTATATTTTTATGTGCTTTGTTTCATTAAGAAACAATTAAAACCTCTGTTTTACTGCCTACAATCAAAGAAATAGTGCCTGTATGGTTCTTTCCACTGTAGCATTTGCAGACACGGACTCTGTAGGGCTGAATGTACAGTGTAGTTTCCTAGCCTATCCGGGACTACATCTCGGCAGCATGTTTTTTTGGGACATGTGTGTTCCATGTCCTTTTAAACATACACTGGAGATATGTTCTAGATCTTTCTTAAAAATCTGTTTTCGCAGCTTCCATTATTTCTCTCCAATCTCTGTATTGCCTCTAGTATTCCACATGAGGTTGTATTTCTTGTAATAAATATGCAAATGTAAAAAATATTTGTTCTATAGTCAAATTAAACAAAAACATCATTATATATACAGCTTATACAAACTTGCATTAGTCCTTCAACACGAGGCTAATGCCCTAATGCAATGTAAAATGGCTTCCTGTACATTTATGGGAGATCTGCATCACTGCAGCATAAGAGCACTGCGATGAATTGCTTAGTGAGTGGCTTAAAATAAGCTATAAATGTATTTGTGATTTATGGTCCCCTTTACCAGGTGTGGTGCATAAGTGCAGCATAGGACAGGTGGACCACAGCAAGTGCTGAGTTGGCTTGGGCAAGCGCCAGAGAGAGAACCATTTGGCCGTCATCCACATGGAATATGCTTTGCTAGTGCTCCAGTTAGCCCAGCATCACATCCTTTTCTCTGCAAGATATAAGTAGTAGTCAATATGCAAATGGGTTAGTTAATCGTAGTCGGTGGCTTTGTCTGGATTTGCATTTGAATTCCTTCATTCTCGTGCTACCAGCTCTACAGTTATATTTTCCATGGCTACATTTACTGCAACTACGGGGTCTCAGAATATACACAGTACAGATAATGATAACATTTCTGACATTCGGATAATTTGCACATCATCCAGCTGCTGTTTAACTAATTTTATTCATTTCTCTCCCCATGTGTTATAAAACTTCTGTAGATTAGGGCATCTTCACGTGTTTGAGTATGCAAAAAACTAAAATGAGCAGCTGTACAGCGGCCACCAGATGGCACGCCAATACTTTGTTGAATTTGTTCTCACACGAACGACTAGTTCGACAAAGTCCCATCGCCTACTGGCCATAGCATGCCATGGCTCTGGTGGGGACATAACAGGAAAGATTTGTACTGTCATGGCAGCTTTCACGCACAAGCATGCTACTTTTTTCAAGGCAAGCGGGACAAACACAAAGCAGAGCTTGCAAATATACAAAAATAATAGGACACACCACCCCACACTCCAAACAAGCAAGACGTGTGGAAGACACAAGCAAGCAATCCTATAGTGGTCATGTGGTCCTGGTTTCTGCTTCACAAGATTTCACAGACCAATAGGAAGTATCAGAAGATTCAATATGGAGACTCTGATTTCTGCATGACCCAACCACACAAAGGCTCTCGCTCTGAGGGATGGGAGGAGTGAGAGAGGCTAACATGGCAGACTCATAGACACACACAGGGCAAATAAAAGCATAGTAACAATAACTTTAGAGAATATGACTTTCATTATGTTAGAGTCAACTTACATAAACTATATTTTGTTTTACCACTGCAATGTTCATTTAAAGAAGAAAGAAATGACCCAGTGTCCTGCCTGTCCGATCATGGCTATCTGCTGTTTTACCCCCATCCTGTATGTGCAGTATGCAGCCACCACTAACCATTTCACCATATTATCTACTCCTGACTCCACATTAAAGATACTAACATGAGTTGCTGTGTAAGCCATGGGACTGTAATCATTTCAGATAATTTACATTTTAGTAGACTTTGCTTATGCATAGAAGCCGCCATGACCTGGTCTCTACTCAATGCAGTGCTCCATTTTCCTTTGGTGGGATAATGTTGGCATTATCCAGCATATATGAAAGATGCTAAACACTGCTCTATGGCTAATGTTGGCATTATCCTGTCTTTGCTTTTATTCATAACCCGTAACAGCGCTACTGTTGGTGCGGCAGCACATGATAGGGGCCCTTTACAACTGGAAGCAGCTAATTCATAACTTACCGGAGAAAGGCAGATAATTATTATATATAAAGTTGATCTATTAACCCCAACTCCTTATTTTTTTAAGTTTTTTTTTTTTTTTAATCACCTGCAGCAGGCACCTTCCCTTTATTGAGTAGCTGCAAGGGAGAAGCTTCACATTAACTTGCACTGGGCCCTCCATTAACTAGCTTTGCCACTGTCCATAACACATATTCTGTAGCTTCCCAGTTGATGTTTCTATATATTGTATGTGTATGTGTATGTTCTGTATTTGCATATTTTGGTCAGCTGCGCATTCTCTTATTACATATGGGTTGCAAGGCAGTGGAAGCAGATATGTTCTGATTAACTGGGACAGCATCCTTATTGCAGTATGTAGTACTGGGATTCAGCTATGTTCCCATCTATTTCTGTGACTGGTATTTTCCCATATATTTTTAGTACAAGCTATAAGGAATGTTAAATTTTTTAAGTGTAATTTCAAAAACATGGCATTTTTCTAAAATTAATGCATTCAATTTATTTGTAAAGTGGAATTGTGATCCTTCGGGGACATTTCCATGTTTGATGAATGTAATTTCATACCACGGAGTATAGATTCCACATCCTCTATATTGTTACCGTATATCCATTAGAGATCATGGTTAAAGTGTATATTCCTTAAGCAATCCACTCTAGTGGCTGTCATAATAAAAATGCATAATTAATGTAGCACCTCAGTTGCTAATTAATCAATTTCATTTACAATACAAAAGGGGAACAGATATGTTTGCAAAATTGTTGTAATTGAAAAATATAGATTTAACCACATATTTAGCAACAGTTAATATAGCATTTATGCAAAGTAACATTACCAAGACGTTTGTCAATCAATCAACCTTTCTGATCACCGTTCGCTCTTTGCGGTTACCTTTTTATAAGAGTATAACCATTACTATTTAGTTACTTGTTGGGGGTCTACAGATGCCATAATACAGATGAAACACATCTTCTAGCCAGCTTTCTTACTCAACAGGATCAGGAATCTATAGCATACCGAGATAACAAAAGGACCACCACTGCCACTAGCCTTCTTAGTCCAGGAACAGCCGTGCATTGCACATAAATAAGAAATCTTTATACAGGTTTGAACCGTTTGCCCTTTGCGGTTACCTTTTTTTATAAGAGTATAACCATTACTATTTAGTTGCTAATTACTTGTTTGGGGTCTACAGATGCCCAAATTAAGCATCATTAACCATCTATTGCACAGATAAAAGCAAAGTCAAATGAGAGGAGGATTAGAAAAGTGATTTGTTGACAGACAAAAATGTAAAGTTCAATGTACAACTGTAGTTACTAATTACTTATTGGGGGTCTACAGATACCAATTTTTTATAAAAATAAAAACTAAAAATGATTTTGGGCTTTTTGGGTATGACCCCACAAATGCTAAGCATCATTAACCATCTATTGCACAGATAAAAGAAAAAGCAAATGAGAGGAGGATTAGAAGAGTGATTGGCTGACAGACAAAAAAATAAATCAATGTACAACTGTAGTCATTTTTAAACTTATGGTACATCCAAATAAGGTACTTGTTATTTTTTTTTTATTATTTTTAAGTTATACTTATTTGGAACACTTTCTGCATAATTTTAAACCTAGACTCACATATTTGTTTGTTTTTATATGGTGCCATTTGAAAGGAAGTTAATACGACCTATACTTTGTAGTGTAGAACTAAAGATATATAAATTATTAAATCATCGTATACTGTATTACATGTTTGGCAACTGCGTTGCATGACCTAATCGGCTTTTCTCCCTCTCCTGTTTTGGTGCAGATTTCTGTTCTGATTCTGCATCATGTTTAGCTACATTATTAGCAACAAAACTCATTATTTTTTAAGATTCAGGTTTGGTCAGGCAAACGTAGGAGTTTTGGAAAACAGACTTATGCAAGATGTTAGCAGCTGGATACCCAACACGGATTTTATCAGCTAGTTTACACATCATTTTAGATCAATATTGAGTGCAAATATTGACATAGTCTCTCTGGCCTATTTTACAGCTATGTTGTCAAATGAACACAATTACAGTAGGTTAGTTCATTAAATTGTGAATCGTCATCTCTAAAGAGCTGCTTTCTGTATGCAGGTGATGAAGGAATGGGAGGAAGCAGAACGCCAGGCCAAGAACCTTCCAAAAGCTGACAAGAAAGCTGTTATTCAGGTAATAAACTTCTGCTTATGGAGTAATTTATACAATACTTCATGTTTCATCTGAGAGTTTGAGGACCACTGCTATGCCATAATACATATATGTCAAACACGTCTTCCAGACAGCTTTCTTACTTATTGACAGCATACCGAGATACTATTAACAAAAGGACCACTTTGCCACTAGCCTTCTTAGTCCAGGAACAGCCATTGCACATAAATTAGAAATCTTTATAGAGGTTTGTGGTCATTTATTAGCAACTTAGCTATATGTGTACAAGTGGTGTCTTACTTGCCTTCAAGGCTGGCCCTTCTGATTTATACATCGGCGTGGATTTGTGTGTGTCTCCATGAAGTCTTTAATACCCTGACCACTCTATTGTTTCAGGGAAGGCTGATGCATTGTGTTATCTCCCCAGGGGAACCTCTTTATACAAATATCCAAATGCAGTCTCTTTTTAATGCGACACACTCATATATAAATACATATTTACAACTATAAATCAAGTTTTAACATTAACTACTAATAAATATATATATATATATAAATATATATATATATATATATATATATATATATATATATATATACATATATATATATATATATATATATATACATATATATAGACTCTGTTATCTGGCACCCACAGGGATTGATAGATGCCAGATAAATGTAGTTTCTGGTTGCTTGAGAGTTACTATTAAGTGGCCTAGATTAGCTGCACATAGGATGCTCTGTTAAGAATATCTCTGAGGGCTGTTCTAGCAGCAGCAGCATTCACTCCTCCCTTACACACAGGTGCCTTCGGCTGGAGGGTGCTGAACCCGGGGAATGTAACACAACACTGCACTGGCTCACTCACTTATGTCTGAATACACTATATGTCTCTGCAATTCAATGTTACCAGAAGCAATCTGTGTGCCTGTAAGCTTTTTGTGTCATGACAACTTGGCATTTGTTGAGCCCTGGAAAAATTTTGCTGCTGAAAAACATTCCCACATCATGATGCTGCCACCACCATGTTTCACTGTGGGGATGGTATTCTTTGGGTGATGTGTTGGGTTTGCGCCAGACATAGCGTTTTCTTTGGCCGTAAAGTTAAATTTTAGTCTCATCAGACCAGGGCACCTTCCTCCATACATTTTGGGAGTCTCCCACATGCATTTTTGCAGACTAAAAAAGGGCCATTTTGTGTTTTGCTGAAAGTATTGGCTTTCTTCTGGCCACTCTGCAATAAAGCCCAAATCTAAGGAGCGTACAGCTTATTGTCGTCCTATGTACAGATACTCCAGTCTCTGCTGTGGAACTCTGCAGCTCCTCCAGGGTTAGCTTAGGTCTCTGTGCTGCCTCTCTGATTGATTAATGCCCTCCTTGCCCAGTCCGTGGGTTTTGGTGGGTGTCCCTCTCTTGGCAGGTTTGAGGTTGTGCCATGTTCTTTCCATTTTTGGTCATGATATATTTCATGGTGCTTCTGGGGATCATCAAAGATTTGGATATGTTTTTTATAACCTAACCCTGACTTGTACTTCTCAACAACATTGTCCCTTACGTGTTTGGAGAGTTCCTTGGTCTTCATGGCAGTGTTTGGTTAGTGGTGCCTCTTGCTTAGGTGTTGCAGCCTCTGGGGCCTTTCAAAAAAGGTGTGTGTATATGTAATGACAGATCATGTGACACTTAGATTGCACACGGGTGGACATCATTTCACTAATTATGTGACTTCTGAAGGTAATTAGTTGCACCAGAGCTTTTTATGGGCTTCATAACAAAGGGGGTGAATACATACGCACATGCCAATTTTCTTTTTTCTATTTTTAAAAAATAGTTTTATGTATATATTTTTCTCATTTCACTTAACCAACTTAGACTATTGTGTTGTGATCCATCACATGAAATTCAGATTAACAAAACCTTGATCTTAAGGCTGTAATGTAGCAAAATAGGTAAAAAGTCAAGGGGGGGGGGGGGGTGAATACTTATGCAAGGCACCGTATATCTTACTTAGTGTATCCAATATGCCGCCAAGAGCAACTCTCTCCCGTAGCATACTGAAGCAATAGATATCCCCATTATAATGAACCTGTTAATCTGTAAGATCAGTCTAAGGTTAGCCCTTCAATGGCGGCTCCTCACAAGATACCACTGTGGACCCAAATCATTGTACTTTAATAACCTATATATGACTTCTGAAAACATTTACAACCCATTTCAATTTTAAAATGTAATTTTAAAATATATCCCATAAATAACAACAGAAGGAGCATTAAAATATATCTATACATTCTAACAGTAGCTTTCTGTTACTTAAATAATTCCTGAGATATTTGGTTTTGTTTGTGTGGTTCCTTTATGTGTTTGTGCGTGTCCATATGTTAATTTGTAGCAGATTGCTTGATATATATGGTGGTATCTAACTGCATTATAACATTGGTGGTGATTTGTTATTTTACGGTCACAGAAACAAGCAGCTAATTAGTATTCAGGAGTTGCTCATTTTTATCATAATGTTGTTGAGTATCTCAGGAACAACTTATTCTGAAAGGGCATGAAAATCTGGCTTCACATTGTACTAGACATTTTTTAATAACTTAAAATAAACATGATTTTATGGTTAGTCTCTTTAATAAATGTGTGTGTGTGTATATATTATTTTTAGCTGGCCCTTTTAACAATATGACATCTATGTAATTTTTTTGGGATCTAAAGAAGAAAAAAAACACAATTTATAAACCAGGTCATCATTATGGCTCTGTTTTCCCAGTAAAGTGATTTTTTATGACCGCAAATACTTCATATGTGTTTGAAGATCAGTGACATTCAGCAGTTGTATTATGGATATCTTGAAATGTCTTTTTGATCTTTAATAATTTCCTCTGATTTTCGTTCATTAAATGCAAACAAGGCTTTTAAGGCTGTGTACTTTATTATTCATGACTTTGGGTACAAATACTTGTGTACTTGTTAAACAGTTAGCTTTAATGAAATACTTATGTGCAATCAACAATATAACCAATATAATCAACAATGCTTTTTCTCTCGACTAACTTATCTAAGCAGGAACTTCAATTTTTCCAACATATACTCCTGAATGGCCTCTCTAAACCTCATCATATTAAAGACTGAGGTCTTAATAATTCCTCCTTCTACCACATTCCCAGGCTCCAGACATCACTCTTATGTCAACAACTGCTCCATCACACCAACACCCCAGCTTCACTTTTAGATTACTCTGGACCTTACACTTTTTCACTCCTACCTGCCGATTGCATCTGTGAAACATCTTAAATAATCCATCCTTTTCTCAAACAAGGCAACCAACATCCTAATTCAATCATAGATCATTCCTAGCACAGACTACTGCAACTCACTCCTTACCAGCCTTCCCCTTACATAAACACTCCCCACTCTAATGCATCTTAAATGCCTCTGCTAGACTTATATATCTATAATGCATCTGCTGCCCACTCTGCCAATCCCTTAACTAGCTTCCTATACCCACTAGAATTACATTCTGACACTCTCTCCTACAAAGCCCTCAATGCCCCACTCTTACATATGAAATCTAATCAACGGGTACTCCCCTAACAACCCTCTCTGCTATGCCCACTATGTAATATCTCTTCACCTGCCATCATCTCCTCAAACTACCATCTCTAAGACCTTTCTTGCGCTGCCCCTATCTTGTACAATTCTCTACCTTGTTGTTCCCCAATATCAGCCATTCAAACAAGACCGTGAATGCCTCCTGTGCAAGGATCAAGCTCCCACACCCGACCTCCATCAAGCAATCCACTCCATTTTTGTCTCTATTCCCTTAACCTGCTTAGATTGTAAGCTCTTACGAGACCTGGGGTAATAATATATTGCAGCTCAAACATTCATAAGGCTCACTACCCCTCTGTTTGATATATTGTCAGGACAGAGGAGTAGAAAACACTTCCTATATTTTAATGTAATTTTTACACTACAGCTACCCTTTGACATATATATATATATATATATATATATATATATATATATATATATATATATATATATATATATATATATATATATTCAGCTACATTTAGGAACACATATTTTATAAAAGGGGGAAAATATTATTTCTGCACCTTTTACAAACAAAAAATGAATAAATATTGTTTTATATATTATATATTTTTTATTATTATATATTTATAACCATATCCGTTATTATAAAAGATTTCTAGTCCCCTGGCTTATGGACAATTTCTGACAGCTAATCAGCACCACTACAATAGAAGTGCTTTTATCTGTGGTTGAATGTGTCCATTTAACATTGGTAAAGTTCTTATCTAGTCTTTAGACAGTAGTATTAAGTGCACTCCATGATGGATTAGCAACAAATTCAATGCACAGCATAGGGTCAATATATTACTGTCAAGATAACATTGCAGCAGGAGCTAGACTTCTTTTGTACATTATTTTGCTACTGTTTTTTTTTTCTTTTTTTTTTCTGTTCATTTTCTAAAACTTTTCCATATGTTCTTTTCTAATAAACTTCACAGCGTTTCCAAGAGAAAGTGGAATCACTGGAACAAGAAGTTGCAAATGAAAGACAGCAGTTGGTTGAAACTCACATGGCCAGAGTAGAAGCCACGTTAAACGATCGTCGACGAATTGCACTCGGAAATTACATCACTGCCCTGCAAGCAGATCCACCACGAGTATGTATATACGTTTAATCATTTTTAGGGCATACACTCATTATGGTGGGCATCAAATTGCACCTTAATGGGCTGGTCAACTTATTTATAGATGCATTTTTAATCATTTTAAATTATATGATGCATTTTAAAAGTAGAACAAATCTTCGTTTAGCTTCACATTTAATATGATTCGTATGTGCAATGGAACGAAACTGTAAAGACCAGAACATCAACTCTAAACAGGAATAATCTCTAATAAAGTTACGAGCAAAGAGGAGAGACTTACCCTTTCAGTAGAAAAGTAAATGGGATGAATGCTTGTGAACAGAATACAGGGTAGTTGATAGAAGAGCAAATAAGGTAGTTTGTTTGAAAGAAACTATGATGCAAAAGACTAGCCAAGCAGTATTTATTAAATGTCCGTAGAGTTGAGATTGAGAACAAATAAAACAAAACAAAAAATCTTTGATACAATCTGGATAATTCCCTATACAGTTTTATGTGCAACCCCTGATCCAGTTGGGTAGATAATATTAAAGATAGATTCTGTAATCACGTATCAAATTAAATTTCTCTATCCAAGTAAGGAGACACTAGGCAGTTTGTCATTAACTCATGCTACATCACCCATTTTTTTTTCTTCTGCCAAACAACTGTCTCCTCTTTTTCAACATGTTTCATACAGAATCACTCTATTTTTCATCACGAATTAAGCAAGCCTATGAAAATGGAAATAGAACATAAACATTGTAAACATAGTCATATTATCTCAAAGTGATTAATTAATTGGACCAAACAAGTTTCAGGGTTCTCTGGTGGTCTAGTGGTTAGAATTCAGGGCTCTCACAGCTGCTACCTGGGTTTGATTCCAGTTAGGGAACCAAGACGTCACACCACCCTGAAGCCATGCATCGTTGGGCCTGGTCAGTACTTGGATGGTTGAACACCTAGGAATACCAGGAGCTGTATGCTGTGTGTAGAAGGAACTGGCAACCCACTCCAGTATCTCTGTCATTAATACCAAGTGGATCAGCATGGTGTGTTACGGTCCAGGAGGTCACTAAGAGTCCAACACAACTGAACAACACAAACACAATACATTGCATCCAAGGATATTAAAAGTGAATTGAAAAAGTTAAATAATAGTTGAACATCTAAAGCTTAATGATGGTTTTGAGGACACTAAACAATAAGGAACTATTGACATACAAATCTTCTTTTTTGACTAAGTGAACAAGCTCTATTCACTACAGAGGAGAGGTAGATTTTGTTTGAATCAACTTAGAATGCTAATTTACTGACTCTAGATGTACAAAGAACTCGACTAACCACCTGCATTGTCATCCAAAAAGTTCCTTATCCAATCCTAAAGTAGAACTTTTTCTTCATAAACAAATAAATAAATGACTCAAGTAAGAAGGATTGTGTTCTTGGAGGTGTTGCATAGACCCACTGACATTCCAGAATTAGGCAAATTTTATTTTTGGTTTAAGAGTTTAGAGGAAAGATCAACCCGAAATTTAGGGTCGGTTAATTTAAAAAGATTTACACAATAGTATGTAGGAATATTGCACTATTATGACAATAATACAGAGAAAATGGACTTCATTATTAAATAGAACTTTAAAATAGGCAAATTGTAAGGCCTGAGGCCAAATCAGATTAATTTGTTGTATTATGAGATATCTTACCAATAGACATGAAAATATCTTTGCTTTAATTAAATAGTACAAGAGCTGTGTATATATACCACAGTAATTTTAAGACGTATAACTGCTATGAAAAAATCTTTAGTAAGCAATGTAATGCTAAAAAGTAGTCAACATTTGTTGAAGGAGCTGAAAAGTAAGTTAAACTGGGTCATAGATTAGCATAATTACAAATTTTAATGAAGATTTTTGTTTGATCTTAATGAATGTACCTTGGGCGCCATTTGGTAGATGCACAGAACACGTCTGCTTGCCTGCGTATTCAGCCTCTCTACCAAGAGATGTTTGTGTAGTGTGGCCAAGAATCAACCAGTATTACCAGTCGTATTCATTTCATAACCATTTGTTACAGAGATATATAATAAGGAAAAAACTGTAGTTTAGGGAAAAACTTCACAGGTTTGTGGAGTATGTAATAAACAATTCACATTAGCAACTAATATAAGCCAAGAGCATAAACATTTTTAGGAGCAGATCTCTATTTGGGTTTAGGAAGTTAGATTTGGGTAGTAATACATTTATTTTAGATCATTAACCCTTTCAGGGCCAGGGGTTAAGAATATTTTTCTTTCCCAGGAGGCCGGACCTGTTTGCAACATTTTACTATTTATCGGTTGATACCCTGGTTACGGTCAGCTTATTTATATTTACATATGAAAATGATTTATGGTTTTTTTTTTTCTGTAGAAGTGCAGTTCTGTATTCGTATATTTGTTATCATGGTTGTATGTAAAACTGAAAAAAAAAAAGAAAGAATAAATGTAGTAATTGTGAAAAACTCTGTGAACATTTAGCTAATAACAAAAGCCCACAATCTCCTAACTATGCTATTTATTTCTGACACGCAGGTTATTAAATTACATGATCATGGGTGGCTTTCCTAGCCTTGATAAGAACATTATACATCCCATGTGCCTAAGAATTAAAAAAAAAAAAATCCAACCATGTATAAAAACAAGGATTTATTTAAATTTACCAAAAACATAAAACTGTCTACCTCCCGTTCTCTTCCCCTCATCCTTCTCTACACGCACCCACTTGTCCCCCCATCCTCCATATCACCTGCTCTACCCCCTACCCCATCTCTACTGTTCTTTCCCATCATCTCAACCCCTCATCGCCCACACATCCCCCTCAACTCATCCCTCTTTTCCTCCTCCCCTTTCTATCCATGGTGGTCTAGTGGGATGTTGATAACTGGTAAGTTTGCACCCCAAGCAGTAGCTGCTGTCATTCTCTTCTCTGTGCTCTTCCTTGCTCTGTAGTCCCCTAGCATGCACTGAGTTTTGGCTGAGCATGCTGGGATAGTGCGTCCCGTGGACTACAGAAAAAGACTGAGAGGAGAATCGTAGTAATTGATGGGCTGCACACTTTGCCAGTGCACCCCAGCCCCTAGACCACCAGGGATTCCACTCGGGATTCCCATCGGGATCACCAGATATGGTGTCCTAGCCTATTAGGGATCATGTCTCCGAAAATGTGCTACAACATGCTGCTGAGACGTGGATAAGACCTTACACTGCACATCCAGCCCTAAGGAGTCTGTGTCTGCATATGCTGTGTTGGGCAGACCCATGCAGTGGCTATTTGCATGATTTTAGACAGCAAAAACAAAGCATTTAATTGCTTCTTAATAAAACAAAAGTACATGAAAGTAAATAAATACATAGGTATATTATATACCTAGTAAAACCCAGAAACCTCCCATATCCCTTTAAATGACAAGAGCCTTGAGATGCTTTGAAATACTTGCCTTGATAGGCAAATTAAAGATACCCTGTGCTTAAAAAGGTTAGTTTATCCCTGTACATCAGAATAATCCTTTAGAAATTATATATCGTCTAAAAGTACAGAACCCAGTGAGCTAAAAAATACACTGCATGCTTTATTCCCTAAAAACATGCAATCACAACTCTTTGCTAAAAAACAATATATTGCAAGTAAAAACTCTTCCCACTTTCCTCCAACCCACATACTCCTCATTAGGTTTCTCCTCCCAAACTGCTCCAACCTCCCTTTCTCTCTCCCAACCCACTTTTCCTCATATCTCCTCTCCAAACTCCTGCCAACCTCCACTCTCCTCTCTGCCCCCTGCCCCAACCCTTCCCTCTCCTCTTGCCCTCTTCTGCCCCATCCTCCTCTCTTACCTTATCTCCACTCCCTGTTTTCCACTCCTCCTCGCCTCAACTTTGTCTCCTACCCCCTCCTTGTCCCCATCCTAGTCCCCCCTCCTCATCCTCGTCTCACCATTCCCAACTCATCACATCATTCTCTCCCCATCATCCTCCTTCCTCTCTCCCCATCCTCCTGCGTCCCGCTCCCCTACTCCTTTCCACGTCATCATCCCCCTCTCCATCTCCTCATCTCCTCGTTTGCCTCTTCCCTTCTCCACCTCTGTCCCCATCCACTTCTCCTACATCCCGTCCTCCTCTTCCCCCTCCCCTTGTCAATTCTGCCTCATCCTTCTATCTCTTCCCTCCCCTACTCCCCATCTCCTCCCTCCTTCTCCTCCTCTCCCCCTCCTCCTCCTCTCCCCCTCCCTATTCTGTTGCAGACTTAAAAAAATAAGTTCCTGTCTTATTTTAATGTTTTCACACCTGATAATTTAAGAGCCAGCTCTAAAAGGGTTGACATTTATAAAATGTGATTTTAATAGATGTTCTGCGCATTAGATGACTTTGTAAGAATTGAGCTATTTCCTGACATAATGCCAGTGCATAATTATTAGTTGATGCCTGTACTCTTGTATATCACACTGTTGCAAAGCAATATTTACCATATTAATTTAGTATTTGTGGCGGTGTTCGTCAGACGTGATGACTGAAAGCACACAGAGAATTTAGTGCAAATGATATGGTAAATAACATACTGCTACTTTTCGGATGCAATAGTACCACTGTAGTGATGATTTTGAAGTAGGAAGGAGGAAGATTTAGGAGTAATGTGAGAGAGTACTTCTTTACAGAAGGGTTAGTAGGATAAGTGGGACTTTCCAGTCGAACACAGTTAAGGAATGTAAGCATACCTGAGATATGCATAAGGCTACCCTGAGGCTTAAGTCTTTTCTAGATAAAATGGGCAGACCTAACCATGGGTGTAGGAACTGGGGGGATGGGGGGACAAACCCCCCAGATATTTCTATGTTTGTTTGTATGTATTTATATATAAGCTATTTTACATATGTGTGTATACAATGAACTGTACCCCTGCCCCGCCCAGAACTATTCTGGCTCCTACACCCCGGGACCTAACTGATCTTTGGGTTCCCTGGTGGTCCAGTGGTTAGGATTAGGGGCTTTCACCCATGCGACCTGGATACGATTCCAGTCAGGGAACCAAGAGGTCAAATCGCACTCAAGCTATGCATGATTGGGTCTGGTCAGTACTTGGATGGGAGACCACTTTGGAATACCAGGTGTTGTATGCTTTGGCCCACTGGAGAAGGAACTAGCAACCATATATATTTCTGGTTGTGATTTATCCATAGGGTTTTCTTGGCAAAGATAATGGAGTGGGTTGCCAGTGGGCCGCAAATTGCCTGACCTCCCTGCTATGATCTGTTCATCATGGATGACCCTACATGGTTAGCTCACAGCTTTATTGAAGTACACAAGGTAGCGATCCAGAAGGGGGGTCAATAACTAGTAACTAATAATACTATAGAGTGTTTGGTAACTGTAAGAAATCATACTGTATTTAGTTGAGCCACTTGCCTTCACTATTCGCTCCCCATGCGGCAAACTGCACTTCAGCAATCCCACCAAGGTAAGGTGATTAAATTGAACCCTCTTAGACCCAATAGATCCATCCATCCTGTGTATTTGAAATATTGTATTGGTACTGACTGTTGAGGTAGAGCATTAATGAGCGCTATCCAAAGTTTAAAAGAATTGTTCCCCCAGCGAGAGCCGACCCCACACTATAGATTTAGACCATGATGAGCTTCGTTATCCAGTGCTACAATGATGGGGAAAATGTATTTAGCCCGTCGTGTAGGATTGTTTTTAACGCTTGAATGATAGTTAAGTGTATTTGTACAGTTGGTAGGAGGGCAATATATTTTTAAATGACAAAAAAATGCAAGATTGGACTGGGCCACAGGGATAAAGAAATCTGATAGGTTGGCAGCTCACATAAGACGATAATGAAAATTATAAGAAAGTGCCTGTTAATGACAGTCAATCGATCGGCTCCGTCAAAGTAACGTTAAAAAATAAAAAAAAATAAAAAAATATATATATATATATATATATATATATATATATATATATATATATATATATATATATATATATATATATATAATCCGTATTAAAATACTAAGGCTACATATTGACATAATCAAAAGTGTTTGCAGCAGATGAAAATATTAATTGCTAGCATCCCTATAAAGGCACCCTGTCACCCCAATATCAAGTTGTTGTTTTTTTATTCTTAATGTAAAGAGCATTAAATGGAAACGCATTCTACTAGCATTTTATTTTTAAAATAAATCTTACATTAGCATATTAGACTTATTATTGAGAGATTCACCAATTTATAACTCCAAGACCGTAATGAGTGGTTTTGATGTTTTAACTTGTGACATTGGCGTAAGACTGTTTTGGCACAAAAACAGAGTTATCATGTACTTTGCCCCCATCCCCACGTTCTAATCAAGCACACAGAGCTGCAAATTAGCATATGGAAGTGCACATTAGCATAATGGCGCCTCACAAACAATGATAAATATCTCAACATTGATTTCCTGTAAAGAAAACAGTACAATGTATTTGGTGTTATTAATGTTCCTTAAAACAATTTG
This sequence comes from Discoglossus pictus, assembly GCA_027410445.1. Taxonomy (NCBI): domain Eukaryota; kingdom Metazoa; phylum Chordata; class Amphibia; order Anura; family Alytidae; genus Discoglossus; species Discoglossus pictus. The sequence continues at coordinate 44,061,600 of CM050164.1, forward strand.
TGGTAGTCATGCTAGAATCCCATTAAGCATAACTTATTAAACCATATTCTGTTTTGTACCTAAAATAATCTATGGTTATATGGTCATATCGCAGTACTAGATGGAAAATAACAGGTCATCCATAAATGAGACTGCTAATTTAGTTTCACAAGGCTAAATGTGACTTTCAAAAAGATTCTCAGATTTAGACTAATTGGCAAAACTTGGAACTGGCTGTGCCACCTTGAGTTCAGTTTTCCTTTCCGATTCACAGAGGGGGAGATCTGCACTCCCAACAGTGAATTCTCAACTATTTTATCATTTATTTAACAGTATATTTTTTTTCTTTTTCCAACAAAAAAAAATGTTGTGAAAAACCTGAGCTGAAGATACCTAATCTGAATTATTTTTGGATTATTTCTGCAGCTAAATTTCCTCATTTGATCAATCGGTTGCTTTTGGTTCAGTAAAGTGGCATCCACAGTTCTGGCATGATGAAGCACCTATATTTCTATATAATGGAAGAGAGTAAAGTATTTGGGGTTTTAATGCTTCAAACACATGCTTTTACACTACACAACTGATAGATGATCGCTCAATTTAGACCATCTTCCTCCAGCCTTAGCATGCACAATGCATCTGTCACCTCTGTACCTCTAGACTGTAAGTTTGCAAGTTTTTAAAAAAAAATGTTATGGTGCTTTAGGGAAAGCACTGTGTGTGCTTGATTTTAAGCTCAATAACAGGTCCCTCCGTTCTTTTTGCAATGTATTAAAACATTTAATTTGTACCTAACCCCTGTTTAGCGCTGCAGAATATGTTGACGCGTTACATAAAAGGACAATAATAATGTGAAAAAAAATGGACAAATATTTAAAAAAAAAAAAAAAAAAAAAATGCTGTCACGTAAGATTAAGATCACACATAATGGAATTGTCCAGTTTATGGATCAATTGTAGTTTTTATGCTGCTTTTTATTTTCTGTACTGTGCAAATATACATTTTGTATACACACTGTAAGATTACCGCTCTCATTTTCTTACAGCCCCACCATGTTTTCAACATGCTTAAGAAGTACGTGCGAGCCGAGCAGAAAGACAGACAGCACACGCTAAAGCACTTTGATCACGTCCGTATGGTTGACCCTAAGAAAGCTGCACAAATCCGATCTCAGGTAAGATTAAAGTGATATGTCATGCATTGCTCCAAAGCGTTAACACGTTTTATTTGCTATATATATATATATATATATATATATATATATATATATATATATATATATATATATATATATATATATATATATATATATATATATATATATATATATATATATTGTAGATGATCAATTTGATTCCAAGTAAGGTTTTTGTTGGCATGCACATTGTAATCACTACTTTCTTAAGGAGGATTATATTATTCTTACAATGTACATGCAGTCTTGTGCTCTTTAAATATTTATATTCAAGCATAAAAAATTAAGAATGTACAGCAGAAACAGTGCCTTTAAACTCCTTGCAGATTGTGCAGATATAGTAGGGCAGTAAAATTGCAGGGGTGGTACGCAGTGTCATTTAGATGAGCCAACCAACTGCGTTGCTGAATTTTCTGGCCGAACTCAAACTACGGGACCTAATGTTGCAAGAATAGAGGTTTCTGCTGTTCACCAGACTCCCACTGTCCAAACAATGGACCCCTGCTATTTTTGGAACTTGGTTTGATTGTTTTCTTGCTTGTAGCAATGGGAGGTTTAGCTCTATATTAGCACTTCTCACATTTTCTTTGAACTTTGTCCTCAAAAGTTTCTGTAGTGGTTATGGTGTGCTCATTAGATGTTGCCCCATTAGACCAAAAAGAAAAATATAAGTATATTATTAGCTTCTGTAGAGAACTGCAGGCACCAGAAGGCAATCTTGGTTTTATTGAAGGTCCATGCAAAATGTGTATTTATAGTTGTTTTTATTATTATCTTTCAACTTCACAGTAAATACTTTTACCTAGTTTTTTTTATAAATGTATTTCCTTTTAAAATACGTATCAGACATGTTTTAAAGAGGTAGTTTCTTTGGTGATGTACTCAATACATGCAAGGACGAAAACCAATATCTGCTGAGGTTTCTGATCAAAGTAGTATGGACTCCCTCCGCATGTGGTGCTACGTGTAGCATAACAGAAATCTAAAAGCACTCTGAACAAGTCTTGTTAGTGAATCTAGGAGAGTGTTCTTTTGGATGGCCATCTAAACTTCTGGTGTCATTGGCAAACGGGATTGTTTAAAGGTATATGTTAGTGAGGTGGGTTCTGAATGCATCCACCTAGCAAAAAAGTTTGCATGAAAATATGTAAACCGTTTTTGCAATATAATAAACAAGGTGCTGGGGGTGATTTAGACACCCTCAGCAACTGTGATTTGCATAAAGGATATCTATTTTAATGAGATCTATTATGCAGCACATGCTGATTGGCTTTTCAGCCAAGCAGCTGTGACACTGGATGGCAAAAGAGAGTTGTGGGAGGGGTTGATAAGCAGTGTAGTTGGGTCTGACCTGAATAAACACACATACATCTCTAAATAAGCTTATGCTTAGACAAAACAATGATAAAGCAAGAAAAGTTGAACACAAATAAATATATTTTGATTTGATGCGACAGTCAAAGTATATCACAAACCTTTTTATAAGCTGATATGGTCAAAGACTCTAAAACATAGTGTCACAGACCGCTATTGGAATTATAACACCGCATTACACAATACTCAGACAGAACTATAGAAATGCTATCATAGGATTACACAGAGCTTATAGACAGAACACAAGAAAACACTGCATAAGATAGGGCTCACTGCAGAGCTCAATAAATTATATCAGAGCTTTACATATTCAGTAAAGGAAGGAGATTACACTAAAGGAAAGTGACATCATGTGACTTCCCACAGTAGGACAGACTTCAAGTGATAACTGAGCATGTCTGCACAATCCCCAGGCAAAAAAGAAACGTTGTATAAGATATGAAATTATCCCTGGGAGTTTTAGCGGCGTCAACATTGAGAGAAAACTCTGCAAAAGCAAGAAAATTCTCCTCTATCAGATGCATTAATAACCCAGCTCACTTACATATACCTTTTAATATGCTTTTATACTTGCATGCTTAAGTTAAAATCTAGTACATTTTACAAAATATGTTTTTCTTTTTAGAAGAAAATGATGATAATATTTCAGTTCTGAATAATAGGCCCATTTAGCTTATCCATATTATTTAACTAAGAATATTATGCACATCCAAATAATTCATCAATACCACCACCTTCCTATGTGCAAGGGAAACTCAGACTAGGAGCAAGGAGAGTTCTGCTTCCAAGATGGCTGCATTTTATCTAAGCATTACACTAACATTCCTGGATAATTCATACACTTCATGTAATGAATATATTACATATTAACAGTTTTTTATAATAAGGGTCTGTACTTTATAAAACTAATCATGATTCACATTGACCTGTATTTATTAATTTTATTAAAGGAACACAAAAGTTCCTCATGTGCTCTGCACCACTAGATGGAGAGTAAAAAAGTATGTGGAAAAGTGTTTTCATTTTTAAAACGGATGCTGAATTCATGAAGTTATGATAAATAGAAGTCAGGCCATTTCCGTGTTTTGCCTCTGCCTGAATGAGTAATGAGCTCTGTACTGTGTGGAACATAATATAAATTACATATTTCTGATTTAGATTCAGGTGTGGTAGCTTTGAATCAGGCAGTGTTAAGTGATTTGTAGTTATTTA
>CM050164.1:44067859-44307859 GCA_027410445.1 Discoglossus pictus
TTGGTTATAGACAAAACATTACCATGTAGCCCAATGGCTTGTTATATAAAATTATCAGTCTTGCATAATCCTAATTGTCACAATCCAAGACATTCACAAATCCATCTTTCAAACACAAGCCGTGCTGTAGCCTTTTCTTGAATAAAAGGAATGTGAAAATCAGAATTGGTTTTAATTATATATGAGGATACATTTAGAGAAGAACCCATTAAGGCCCTTATGATAAGTAATGCACACTTTGTTGAAAGGTTTCCTTATTTTACCCAGCTCTTTAAATACTTACATTTGTCTTTCTGCTTCAGTTGTGCGGTTTTCCAAACATTGGTAATTGTTTGGTGTACAGATCTAATAATTTGTCATGTCCATTGTAACCGCTAATGTTGAACACTTATCAAGTGGCAAAGCATGATATCTTCAACCATTTGGTAACACAAATAAGATGGAAATATGTGGAGTTAATGGGTTGGACAATTAAGTAGTTCGTTCATAAAACTGCAAATTTGTGAAAATGTGGGACTTACAGTGCCTTGCAAAAGTATTCACCCCTCTTGGCATTTTTTGTGTTTGAGGATTTGCATCATTTAATTTACAGAACATGCCCACAACTTTGAATATGTTTTTTTTTATTGGGAAGCAAACCACAAATAGGACAAAATAACAGAAAAAGTCAATGTGCATAACTATTCACCCCCCCCTAAAGTCAATACTTTGACAGAGAGGTGCTACAGACACTGAACTCTACAGTCACCCTACTGGCTTCATATAGTCTCCAGAATAAAATGTAAGATGGCCCTAACCTATAACGAACGCCCTATAACGAAAGCAAAAAAGCATCATCTTATGTCTCTTCTCACATCTTTAAGTACACTGTCCTCTTTGTTATGCCAACGACCACCTTCTTTCCTCCTCTCTTATCAACTCCTTTCACTCTCTCGTCTTCAGGACTTTAATTGTGCTGCCCCTATTCCTTGGAACTCCTTACCCCACTCCACTAGACTATCCTCCTGCCTCAAATCCTTCAAACACTCACTAAAAATGTTGATACACTAAATATGTCATACTGATGGCCCAAATGTCAGGAATGAATAGCACCTAACCATTCATTTCCCAGGTATCTGCCTTTCAACATTTACTCCTGCACAAACTACGCAACTATTGAACTGTAACTATTGAAGAATAATTTGTTATGCACAGAAAAAATACAGCTATAATAAATTACTTGGATTTTTAATTATCCGTTCTGCAGTAGATTTTCCTAAAAGAATATATTATTGTTTGTAATTAACCATAAAGGACCACCGTCGTTTGGTAAAAACAGATGCTCAGAAGTATGTAACAAAATAGCATTAGCTGGTACACAAGACAGGAACATGTTTCGGAGAAAATCTTATGTTTAGATTATTCTATTTGTATCATGTTGGATTTCATCTTGGACTGCTAGTCTGTTTGTATTCTGATGTTGTATGTTACTCTTTCGGGTTTGGGTTTGTTCAGGTTTTGTTTCTGTAGAGGAGCTATTTCAAGAGGACCATTTTAACAAAACCAATTACATTTCTTATCTATGTCTATTGTTCCTCCCACTCAAACAGACAAAATGTCTGTTATCATTAAGAGATAAAACTGAATAGAATACTTAATTTAGAAATGATTTTAGACTGTAAAAACATCTTGTCCATTATCAAGTCATTTTCTTCAAAAAAAGCAATCTATAAATATGACACTGTTACAGAATTTTAAGCACATTTGTAGCACTTGTGAAACCTATTCAAACCTACATATTCAAAGCAACAATCCTATGTGGAAAAACCAATGTGTGTATGTGGATGGGGCTATGTGGTGAGCTCACCACTGGTAATCGCGACAGAAAAAGACTGAAGAAGAGGTACAAGGATTCGCTGAAACAGTCTCTCGATGACGGTCACATTGACCATCGTTGATGGTCGGCTTTAATTTCGGACCACAAGGCCTGGTTGAGTACCATTCACCAGGCTGTCTCTTTAGAGGACAAAAGGAGGAGGAAAATTGTGACCGCACCCAACCCAGAACCAACTTTGCCTTGCAACTAATACGGTCAGATCTGCCTGTCCCGCATTGGCCTCCTCACTCACCAGAGTCCAAGCAGATGTGGACAAAATCCCTCTTAAAGCTTAATTCGCGAGGCCAAGCCGATGAATATGGATATACACCCAGCTGATGAGGTGCAAGAAGGTTGCAATGTAAAACTTGAAAAATTATGATTAGCGGTTTATGTACAGACTCTAAAAAAAAAACAGCTTGACATAATGGCTTACTCTATGCATAAGTCAATAGTCCATAGGATGAGCCACATTGTTTTGTTTTTGTAGATTAAAGGGACACTGAACAAACTTTTTTACACCCATTTAATAGAGCATGTTTTAAACATTACAATAGTTTTTTGTTTTAATTGAATAAAAAAATATATTTACCAAAGCTTAATTGAAATGCACAGGGCATACTTTAGTCTGTAGATTTAATTGGCTGGCAGAGGGCAAGCCCCTTAGAGAAGTGAAAAACGCTGATTGTTTTTGAGCTCCTTCATTTGAAATTGATAACACCCAGTGACACAATATCAAATACCCTCTCTCTGATGCATCAAAGACAAACCATTATTTCCATGTCCCTTTTACGCATATCTGTCTGTTTTGTCCTTTCGATTCTCTTCAATACGATCTGTCTCCATAGAAAGATCACTAGGATTAATATGAAGTCTGAGCCCTGTTAACCTAATGATCTGTCAACCTGTCGAAACCGTATACCAAGTGACATACTATATATCAAACTACATTTCCCTGCCATTAGTGTAAAATTATTTATCCATCATGTTCACTTACCCAAAGCATCATGCACTTTTGACCAATAAATTTAAATTAAATAATCCTCATATACAGAGACACAAGTACTTGAAATTCACTGAAAAAAAGTCTGATTGAAATGCAGCTGATCTAAAGCAATTTATCAACCCAGTACATTATTTATTTAAAAAGAAATAATGTGGCATTATGAATGTTCTTTTTCACGTTATAGAGTAGATCCATGATATTCTTTTGTTGTGCCTCCAAATGTTCTCCTGGCTGATGCGTTAACTGCGGAGCAGTTCTGGTGTCATTGTGTGGTCCATTGGTTGTGTTAGTACTGTAGGATCCAGTGAGGTGTTCCATGTCGGAAATAATGTGGAGAACACTGCTGTACATAAAATATGATAATCAGGGTAACTTGGTTAGTTCTGGTATCCTGTAGTGAGCTCATCGGGAATAGAAAATGGTTGTAGACTGCAATATATACCATCTGAAATTGAAATTTAGACATTCAAAAATCTATATTCTTCTCAACAGGAAAGCATTGCTTAACTAAGGACAAAATCCTTTTTATGTGCAAATTACAATTCTAAATATTGCTGTCAGCAATTCCTTCCAGTTGTTCTCTTCTCAATAGATTCATTTTTTCTAAAAAGTCGAGGCAGCAGTATTATTATTTGTGCAGAATTCCCCGTACTTGTTTAGGTTTCACTCCTTGCGTTGCCTAGATAATATGAGGTTTAGGATACCCAGAATCGCAGATAATAATGTAGTTTGCTTCATTGCTGAAACTATGTATTATTATTGCCAATTACATTGTTGTTGTCAATACAAAAACGTAATTGTGTGTTGATTTTAATATAGCCAAGATCCCAATTGACATGACAAATTGAATTGCAACGATGTTGTGTAATATTTTAGCATTGCTTAATGGATCATAGACAAAAACTGCTGGGCATCATGATACAGACTTAAATCATGAGGGATAACATTTTACATTTATAAAAGGAGTCATTAATTTACTTCGTTCTAGGCATTTTAGTCATTGTGTGTATTGTTAAACCCTCTCCCCACCCCCAGACACCTGCATGGATAATGATGATGAAGGCTTGGCCACATTGTGCTGCTTCATGTAGGTAGTCAATCAAATTAAAGGGGCTTTTCAGAGTCAAATCCTAGTAGAGACAAGCAGCTGCACAGTTCCACAATCAAAACTCTTTCTGTCTCTCCACAGCTCTAAAGCGTGATGTAGATTATATGATTTGTCGTTGTGCAGGATTCAGTTCCTTGATTAGGGACGCCTCATTATATTTTAGCAGTTCAGGAAGGAATTCAAGCCATCTACAACCCTTAAATAAAATGTCTCTAACTCCATCAATTCAGAGGGAAAAATTTAAAACCCATTGTCCATGTAACTTTTAACTATGATGATGGGATATGGGTGGTTTTATGGAAAACGTGGTGAAGATAGGTGTGTTCAGGGGAAAGGGAGGAGGAAACCGGTGGGTACAGGGAAAATCGAGATAAAGATGGGAGAGAGAACACATTGACACACTAGGCTTATTTACTTGTTATTACATATATAACTGCAATATCTTGCACATTTCCTGGCTTGGCTCATTTAGCACAAATCCTGTATCACTTGGTTGTGTACATTCTGGTTCTGATTAGATCTCCTGCTGTCTTTCCAGGCTCATCTCTCTTTATTAGAACATTTTTAGCTCATTAGAAGCCTTTCTCTCTGCTAAATCTCTGTGGGAAATTCTGCCAAAGGAAAATTCACTTACTGGAGAAAATTTCCAGTTCTGTCTTTCTTGTGAAAGATATTAGCGTGCAAGAAACCTTTTGAAAATTAGCTTATTATTTTTACGGTCTTTCTCAATATCTCTAAATCAAGGATGTTTTTGTGATAAAACATACTAAATAAAAAAACACAGTATATTAAATAAGAAAAGAGACAAAATACAGAGAATTGTATCTATTTTAACTCATTCCTTTTACTGCAAAACTACTGTATTTGAGCTATTGTAATTTCCGTATTATGAATGTTTTGGGATAACATTGACTGTCAGAACAGCTCAACAGTACATGTGGCCCATGGCATGTTTTGACTCGGCATATTCACAAGTTTCATGTAGTATAACCCATCAATGCCTCTCCTATTCCAAGAGGTACCAAGGCTTTATGCCAGTGGACCCCATCAAACTAAATGTTGAAAAAGCACTGTAAAATGGAGCTGGGACAGTTGAATATGTTAAGTTACATAGTTACATAGTATTTAAGGTTGAAAAAAGACTTTCAGTCCATCAAGTTCAACCTTTTAAGATCTACTCTGATCTGCAATATGCGGATTAACTATTAATTAATTAGTTGTATATAAAAATAAAAAAATAAATAAATAAATAATCAATTCCCTCCTGATCACAGACACCGGCGACCGGACTTCTCCCTGGATCAATACTGCCTCTCTAATTATCCATGATAACCCTGAATTCCCTTTTTAATTAGAAATAAATCCAGTCCCCTTTTAAAGTTATAAGTGCTTAATTAAACTAGCTAATTCTTGTAGCCGAGCACGGACACCACTATTGACTGGGTTTTTTAAATCAAGTCTGAGAATCGATGAACTTGACTTAAATTATAGAACCATGGTAATCTACGTGTCTGTAAAATATTGCAGTTTTTCTATGAGTAGAACCTGAAAACGACATGCATATTTATTATTATTATTATAATTATTATTATTATTATTATTATTATTATCCTTTTATTTGTAATGCACCAACCTATTCTGTAGCGCTGTACAAGGTTTGAGCAAAAGAAAGACACCATGTCATCCATTACATGGCAAAAAGAAAGGCCCTGTCTTTTGAGCTTAAAATCTTGGGTACTTGGTGCTTTTTCTCAAAGCACCTTCCAATATTGAAAACTCGCAAACTTACAGTCTATATACAATTTAAAGGGACTTGGAAGATGTCTGGATTTTACTATGGATATAATTCCTATGCATCGGGTTACTTTTATGTTCTATATTTTATGAAGAAATGCTTGTAAACCAATACCTAAAATTATACAATTTGTACCTGTTTATGTCTGCCCTTCACATCTCATCAATACACAGTGAAGTGCAGAGCTTCAAAGTAGCCAGTCCATGACCTCTTAGGCAGCATGTTGCAGAATGTTGTAACTGACTGGTTACTATGAGAAACCGCACACCCTGTACTTAAAAGTATACTATCTTCATGAGCTGCAGATGGGAGAAACCACTATAAAATGGCTTGCAACATTTCCAGAAACCTTTCATGTCACTAAACTAAATATTGTGAATAAAAATTCAGGCCATAATTAATTGTGTTTTTTTTTTTCTTTTAATTAAATGTTAGTCCTATATATTCTCCACAAAAGTAATATAATTTTGTTCCTTTTTAGATAGGTAAAAGCACAATAATGATTTTTTTTTAATGACATTTTTCATCTTCCAGAGTTATTTTTGTTCTGTTATGATGTATTTTGTATGTGACTGATGCACACCCCTAAACAAGTGGCCAGTTTAGCAAAGTATCTTTTTATTTTTTAGATGAACTTTTTCAAAAAGAACAAAACTATTCAGATGATGTAATATTCAACATGGTAAGCGAGCCTAGAATCAGCTATGGAAACGATGCCCTTATGCCATCCTTGACTGAGACTAAGACAACAGTGGAACTTCTTCCTGGGGATGGAGATTTTAATGCTGATGATCTTCAGCCATGGCATCCATTTAATGTCGATTCTGTGCCAGCAAACACTGAGAATGAAGGTAGGGTGGCAATGCAATAATAGGAAGCTTCCGAATCACGACGCATGTTGGATAGAAGTTTCTGTGCATGTTGTTATGTGTATTTGGTTCATATTTGTTGTGCATGTTCATTAACATTCAAAATGGAATTCCCACATGCCAGATGTACTGATGCCCTCAATGTTATTTCATGTTACGTGGTTATTATTCTTTATTTATAGAATAACAAAAAAATCTGTAGCACTTTAAACTCTGTATATTATTTTGGTACCCAATTTTAGAGGTGACATTGACTGGGGCCTGTGATGGGTTTCCCTGAATAGTTGGGTTTTACGAAAGCATATGTTGCTCCTTGAAGCTGCTGAAATGTTGGCCAAATATAAAAAAATATGTAAAGTAAATGCAATAGGAGCGTTTAAAAGGACACAATATATGGGTGGTGTGAGATTTAGGTGAATATATAGATACTGTGTATATTGCAATGGAACTATTTTATCAACACTGCAAATACAGACCATTGGGTTCATTAATGTATATAAACACATTTTTACTTTTGCTTTATGTTGAGATACAGCAATACTCACATTGATATTGGTGATATGTTTCTTTGGGCTTTTAAAAAAAAATGGTTGAATTGGCAAGATACTGGCAAGATACGAAGTAGCTCAGTTTTAATTTTATATATAGGTCATATTGTTTTTAACTATATTATACATGAAGAGTCATTGGGTATTTACACAAGAATCAAGGATGCCATGTTTGTTTGGAATATTGACAATGCTCAAAGGTCAAAAGATAAATACCCATCGCTATACAAAAACATCCATAATTTATGTATGTATATGTAGATTTTTGTTTGTATATTGCAAACCGAAAAGTACAATTTTGCAATTTATTCATACAATAACTACAATGGAAGTACAGGTAATGCAGCGTGAAACGCAAGGATGGAGGTTTATGATATCTCTTCACATTTAATTGAATTAGGCTCAGTGTCTTATATTTTGCAAACTTGTTTCACTGCTAATTGTAGAAAAGCACTGTAATGTTAATGTTTGCTTTTTATAGCTATATACTGTTTGAATACAGTAGACAATGCCTATGTGCATTTCAAAAATGTTAGTGAATACATAGATGACATTTTTTCAATGATAATTGAATATATATTATTCCATGATATCACAAAGCATACAATTATATATTGTATGTAGAATAATATAATGCATTATTTTTATTCAGGAAGTATCCAATTTGTAAATAACAATATTCTAATTGAAGATCTGTTTGTACAGACTGCTAAACATGTGCTACGGGGCAATTAATACTAAGAATTGCACTTGCGTATAATCTTTCCAATTTCTGTGTAAATAAACTTGTATGGAATAAAAATTTAGGACAAACTATATATTTTAAGAAATAGTCAAAAGAATATTGTATGACACTGAAACATGTTTAAAAAATGTAAATTAAATAACATATTTTTCTTTGCCTATTTCATGTCTTTACTTGCCTCCGCCTACATTCCTTTTTTCCTTTTTATTTTGTATGTAAGATAATTAAAGCAGTAAACACATAAACTAGGAAACGTTAATTCATTTTCTTTTTTATGTGTAAAATTAAGTAAACCTATTTAAAGGTAAACAATTCCAATTGGCTTTTTCTTAAAAAACGTGGTCCCTATTCAATTGAGAAATTGTTAGTTACTGGAGCCTTTAATGTAGCTGGAAAACTAATTTGCTTTTCAATTGGTGTCTTTTTTAGCTACCTGCACACTATTTGCGGGTTACAGGCTGAAAATTTCTGCTGTTGTTAAAATCGGAACTCCGACCCATCTATGCCTTTGATCTTTCAAGCCTGTAAATGTTACAATCGCTATTCAATTGTTACAACTCCTCAAGCCCACTATTGTTTTCACGCCTGTAAATGGCAAATAAAAAAGAAAATCCTTTGAGTACTAGATAGGACTCTACCGTAGCACTGTAAATGCAAATAAATAATCAATACTACACTTTTAAAGACGGGGAAACAGATGAAAGACATTAGAATTAATTGCACAGCAGTCTCAAGCTCGCAAATCTGCCAATTCGAAATTATTTTTTTTGATGTTTAATTTCAGTGTTATATCAATCGCGGTAATTAATACATATCAGGACACCCACATGGACCAGAACAGTATCGCCATTAATTTTTATTTTGTACATTGCCAGGCTGCAAGTCTGATCGCATATCTGACTTCTAACCGCTAATTGATTGATGTTTAACCTCCATGTTTTACTTACATTGATGACGGTCTCATTTACTATTGGCTGTTTCTAAAGCGGTAGTTACGGCCTTGCTTAATGGATCATGTTACCGCCCTGAAATTCTACTTACAGTGCATGGTTTACGGTTTAGGCTTTCGGCCCGTAACTTGCAGGGTTGTTCAATTGAATCGCTCTGTAACTGTTGCAAATTTCAAGCAGACTTACTTGAATAGGGGCCCTTGTGTCCCTTTATTTTATTTTCTCCACATAATAATCATTCACTAAAATAAATTGCTTGTTTTTTTGAACGCTCAAACTGTTACCTCAAAAAAAACTGAAAATGTAATTTCCTTTGAATTATTGTTTTGATGTGTTCTAAAAAATAAATCTTATCACTCTTCAAAGTAATACAATGCTTTAAGTTTACCTTAGGAAAATGTGTCTTTGTATTATAAATTGTGAATTAATTGTGTTCTTCTTTGAGGATGTATTCTTGATCTATGGTTGCTATATGCATCATGCAATGTACACGCAGATCACCCGATCGTTAGCATGCTACACAACCTTCCAACATGTCAATGATGCTTTTTCTTTCACTCTGAAAAGTTAACTGCCTTAGTGAATTTCCTACTGCTATATTATTTCTTACTTTTTTTCTAACCATTGAGGAATGACCTATTTTCTTTCTTTTTTTTTTTTTTTTGTTTGCTTTTTTGTTTGTTTTTTGCACGTACCCAGTTGAACCAGTTGATGCTCGTCCTGCTGCAGATAGAGGACTCACTACACGGCCAGGTATATAACTTGCTTTGCATTTGATCTACTCTTCTTTGCATGATTTTAACATGCATGTGTTATGTAGAGTATAACGTGTGTGCCCACAAGTCCACCTTGCACCGCACTAGGAAGTCTTTTTTGAATGGCATTCTTGTTTGTCTGTTGCATTTTATATTTGTGTTTTTTGTAATATATTTTAAGAATAAATTAATCAATATATGAACTGTACCGTTTATCACCTCATCTTGATCCCTATGGAATTGTGTATTAATAAACATTATATTATATTTCTTGTTCAATCCTAAAAAAACTGTTTTTTTTAATATTCGATTTGTCCAATTCCCAAACATTTTAGCCTATTTAAAGTTCTTGAAAAGGTGTATTTTAACTCTAGATCTTAGAAATTACTTTACAACATAAAGTCAATTCAGAATGAATGAATCTTTAAACAAATACTGTGCTTGACTAATTTCAGTACCCCGCTAAGCACCACAGGCGGGTGGAGGATATGAGGGGGTTATCTTCCACTCCACAGTAGAGGTGCCAGTTAGGGTATCATTTAAAACTAAAGATAGTTGCATACTTTCTCAGTTGCAGTAAAATTCAATTTTGGTCTGTAAATCATGTGATTCTCCCCTCTAGCTCTGTTTTTTATCTTTGTGCTATGTAGTAATCATTGCTAAATGCTTGATGGGGTTTGCACATGCTCACCATGATTGAAACAAGTTGATAGAGGCTAAGAACACAGCCATGCATTTTAATTACAAATTCATTCAATCACGCTGAGCATTTGTGAAGCCCCAGGGAGTAATTAACAATGATTAGTATAAAGGTAAGAAACAGAATTTTTTGGAGGTGGAGCTAGATGGGCTGACTGACAGACAAACATAGTTTTTTTTTTTTTTCTGCAAGCAAATTTAATTTTTAACACTTCATTAATACAATACTTACCACATCTTATAGCTTTAAATTGCACTAGGTATTTAGAATCTTTGCTGCACCCTTTTTTAAATATTTCTGCTAAATATTTATTTTCTCAAGTAGTTAAAAAGTAATTTATAATACTATTGACCCCTCATGTCAGAGTTTCAATGATGCTTTTTCTTTTTTAAATAGCAACATTTGGCTGCTATTTAAACTTATTAATACTTGACCCGATAACTTAAACATTCTCTGGCTACTAGAGATTTCTAGAAGACGCATTTCTTGCTTGAATACAGTTGTTGGATTCAGCCCAGGACACACAGAGGAACTCATTTTGATTCTGCAAAGCATATTACAAGCTTTTACAACCTGCAATTAATCTACATGTCCCTCGGACCATGTACCTATTAAAAGTCTACATAACCCTTCTGGAAGAGTTCAGCTATAATTTTTAGTGCGGTACATTCAAACCATTATCCTATGACAATATTCATCTTGAAATCTAATTATACGTAAGAAGTCTCTAAGCTAAAATGCCAGGACACATGACTCACTAAATGAGTGACATTTAATACACCTAATGTAGAACAATCCTGTATTTTTTAATTTAATATGTCAACTTTTTTCCTTTGTGATATGAATCAGAATTTTGCATCCTATATGTTCTAACCTTTAATGCTACCAAATCCATGGTTTACCTCTGTTCATAAATGGGAATACTCAATAATAGTTTTGACAACTTAGGCACTTAACCCTAAGAAGGACATTTTTCCGTTTTTCATCATATCCCATTGGTATTTAAAAACATCGGCACATTTCCCTGGTCATTATATGAATTGAATGAGTATTATAGCCTTTGCAAGGAGGTTGGCATAGTCTTCTGCTCTGTTTGCTTGGTACAGAACCTTTTGTCATTACTGATATGTATTTTTTTTCTTCTATAAAGCTCAGTTGAATTGAAAGTTAGCCAATAGAAATGTGTGTTCAATTATTGTAAATATAGTGATTATGTGCCTTCCTATGCCTTTTTTCCATGGTTTACCTATAATTGAAGAACTTTGGAACAGAAGTAATATCGAGAGGCATCAAAGTTTCTCATTAAGTTTTTATTTTTTGGGTTTTGTTAACTTGTTTTATATAGTTTACACTATTTGGTTTTATGTATTTTCTTTAAATGCCCAAAATATAACCTCTGTTATAGCAAGTGTAATTTTTTAATCATAAAATCTGTGATTAGTATTAGTATTTCTTCTAAGTTCTAGCATATTGCCTATCACTTTGTGTACAATGAAAATAGACCAAACAAGACAAGCATGTTAGTAAAGGAGAAGCCAAGGGTCCTATTCTTGAACCATCTATTCTAGGAGGTCATTGGAAGTGGGAACTACATTTTGGATAAGGATGTGGTTCAGAGAGGTGCGGACCAACCGCCTTGGTTTGAAGGTGTTAAGTGGCAGTGTTCAGAAAATTAAATAGCCTCTGTAAAATGATTACATATTTTGAGAATGGAAACAAAGTTATCACAGTATTGAAGTTATTACTTTGATATGTAATTATACAACAGTGGAAGCTGATATTTTGGATTCTTGTGATCTGCTCCTTGAGGTGGTAAGGGACTTTAAATACACAGGACATTTGTAAGCCTGTTCATTAGGTATAATAGAATGCCTATTACTTTAAATAACTTACCCTGCTGAGACGAGAAGCAGGCTCAGAGAAGAAAATGGAAGCCTGCCGCAAAGAATAATCACATATATAGTTGTGGACCAAGAACGCTGTTCGGAACGTTTGCGTTGTTGGTAACGCAGTTGCGACCTTGCAAAGCGTGGCGAGCCTGTGGCGTCTTCACACATGCGAGACGCGCAGCACTTAGTCTGCAATGAGCGCCGAAAGTGCTCATTGCAGCCAGCGGTGCCGTCACACATGCGAGCCTCACAAGACTAAGCAAGTATCCAGCAGGCACAGTACTTAGGCTGCATTGTGAGTGGCACAACTGCGAGCCAAGCGCCAACTCTCAAAAAAATAAAATAATTAATTAACAAATATAATAACACACTCACACACATGACAGGGGGAGAGCCAGGAAGCCTGGGAGTGAAGTTACAAGTTAAAAATAAAAAATCACACACAAATTTAGATGCAAAGACTAGGGGAGAATCGTTTAGAAATATACAGAGCCATAATTGAATATACATTTCTCAAAAACTATGTTTTTTTTGTTTTTTCACTCTTTTTGTACATTTTTAAAAAATCTTCAGTGCTATTGAAAATAAATTTGATGTTTACTAATTTCTCTTTTGGAAATTATTGCGATTACTTAAAAATATTTTTATATTTCATAGAGTTATCTCTAATTTATTATATATCCTGTCCTAAAACTGTTATCAGTCATATTTGGCATGGAAGTACAGTTCCAATAAATCACACAGTGTGATTTCAGCTGAGAAAAGCAGCTGTACTGGAAACAATTAGAGCAAATCTAGAAGTCAGCAACATTTGGCTGCTATTTAAACTTATTGTGTCTTCCGTTGTCTATTCATATTTCAGAACAATGTATGTTTATTTTGCGATATTATTTATGAAAACGCTAATGTTGAATTAATCGCACTTCATAAATCATTGTTACTTATGCTGTGATGGACCAGATTAATTTTATGGTGTATTATTGGGTCAGTAACTGATTCCTATCCAATTTGGGTAAATTATGGTGTATTTTTCTATGTGCTGCAGGGTCTGGATTGACTAATATCAAAACCGAGGAAATTTCAGAGGTAAAGATGGATACAGAATACAGACATGATGCTGGGTATGAGGTGCACCCTCAGAAACTGGTAAGAATGTATTAAAACCTTTTGGGATTTTTTTTTAATGTATGCATGTTTCAGTGTTTTTTATAAGAACGTTTAGTTCTTCCTTCAGTTGTCTGTCTCTCTGTTAGGGTGTGGAAAATGCAACCTTATTCTTTTGGGGTCATAAGAAGTTCTAATCTCGGTGGATAAAAATTTGGAATTTAGTATTGTTGTAAAATCAAATATGAGCACATTGTGGGAGCTTGTATTTTATGGTCCATTCAGAACCTTACAGCAAAATGCCAGTAAGCTCAATATATCTTGCAGTTCAGACTCTTGTTTAGCATCAGATTAAATAAACAGCTTTGAGTACTATAAAAGCCATCATGACAGTGTTTTGAAACCACTATAAATCTGTGTACAAGAACTTGAAATTAAACTTTTTCACACATTTTTTGGTGTACTTTAACTGCTCTACAAGATGGTGCAGTACAGTTTTAATGACACCTAACAAAGCTGTACGGAAGTACCGAAACTAAGATGTTGTAGTGGAATATAGTGTGTTAAGGCATAAAAATCAATCTCTGGTCCTCAAATTACCCCAGCCAAGATGAGCCATTGACAAAAATTAGGGTACAACTAATATTATTAGGATTGGGTTAATTTTGCTGAAATATACATAATGTAATGTATAGTATGCAAATATTATTTTCTGAAGGGATTCATGCTTCAAAAATTGCTTAAATAATGGCACTTACAGGGTTAAGCATCATGGTTATTGTAGAGTAACGGGCGCAGTGGTCTTGCAGCTTTTTGGGCCAGCCTAGAGAGGGGGTCTCTCACTTACAGTTTACAGATTCTCTTTAATGGTGATCTGTGCTAGAGACCTTCCTTCCCATTGCTGCCCTGCTGGAGTGCTGTATATTCCACGAGACCCCACCACTTTAGCAGGTCACGCAATATGACATTATATGGGGTCAACACTTGGAGGCCAACAGATTGCCAAATGTTTTCTTCCGTTGATATCCAGTTCTATTTAGAAGAATACTGCATGACTGGTGATTTTCCATTTGGCCACATTTTATCTATGGGATGTTGCTTTTGTTCTCTTCATAACAATTTTCTATGTTAATGCATCGTTTATTATATGCATTTGTCATAACATAGCCATTTATTACACAATGTAGCCTTTTATTGCATTTTTAGCATAGCCATTTTAGCATAGCCACAGCTATTAAAGCATCCAAAGCAGAATACATAATGATTATATCATGTAATGTAAAAAAAATACTTTATGGCTAACTGTGTAATATGGTCAATACTGCCATAGAGGGGTTCTGGTGACATTTTAGAAGCAGATAAAGAGAAAGCATTCAACAAAAGAAAAGTAATAAATTGAACATAAAATTTGTCATGCATTTATAAAGTTCTGGCGATGCCGAGTAGTACAGAATAAACCAATTGGAAATATGAATCCACTTTTCATTCTGTTATATGTATATAGATGCATATTACATTCATTTGAATTGCTAAGTTTGTGTGTTTTCATTTTTAATAAAAAATAAATACAATGAAAATTCACTACATTGGTATTCAAATCTGTCTACGTAAAAACACACACACACACACAGATAGAGATATATATATATATATATAAATGCGTTCTTTAGAAATAAAATATAATATATGCCAGTTGGCACTACTGGCTTTTGATTTTTCTCTTTATTAAGCGAAGTAAGATTTGACCTTCTGTTTTGTAGGTATTCTTTGCAGAGGAAGTGGGCTCAAACAAAGGTGCCATCATTGGCTTACTGGTGGGAGGTGTTGTCATAGCAACAGTGATAGTAATTACTTTGGTGATGCTGAAGAAGAAGCAGTACACATCCATCCATCATGGTGTGGTTGAGGTAAGAAACACATGAATGAAGATGCTTATATTTTGTACTAAAACATGTGGTGTTATAAAGCAAATGCACAACTAGAGAAGAGCGTCTTGTCCTTAGTAACCTGTCCAATAGTCTTGACATTTTAGTCCAGTTTTGTTAGATGCCAATGATAGTGCGATAGTGACTCCCTACCCTGATTCTACTATGCTTGCTGGAGGATGCAATGTAGGTCACATGCTCTCTTTCTATATTTCTATTGGCTGGTGAGGCCTATAAGAGGAAGGTGGGACATCCTTGCAGGCCCTTACTGTTATTAACACCATTGGCTATTCCATTTAATTACTACACATAATATAAACTAACACTGCCTCACATTAACCATAAGCCTTCTACCATTAATGGACCATTAATGGATTTTTTATAAGGTATTTGAATAATTAATCGTGGTAATGTAGTAAATGTTTTTGAACACAGATTTTTTTTTTAACACAGCATTCAGTTATTAATACTATACACAATTATTCTTTCCTCCAGGGTTTTGTGTTCTTTTTTCACCCTGTTATTTACTCTGCATGAGTTTTCCATTAGTCCTGCTGAAAGCATTGAAAATTTTAGCTACCACATTCTCCATTGTGCAGATATAGCCTTTCTCTTTTCACCTTAGAAAGTTGATTTAGCCAAGAAACCAAAATGGCAGATTCACTTGCAGCATATTTGAAGATACAATTTATTAAATTAGAAGATGTATTTTATTCCAGACTCTAAAAGTATTTCTGTTTCCAAGCTATTCAAAAGAGTATATTTTAAATATATGACTATAGCGGTCCTTTAACATGAGAGCATGCCTGCTTGTTTTAAAGTTTCCCTGGTTTTAAAAGGCCACTGCATTGCCCAAACATGAGCTAGATGTTTTAATTATGTACTGATAATTAGTACAATTACTATTTAATAATTTTATAATGGTGATATTCATGACCTAAGCAAGGCCCAGTTGGTATGTGCATATAAGAATGTATACCCCATCACCCATTGAATATAAAATTAGACACAGACCACTTCTTGGGAGATAACTGACCACAGCGTTTATTGGTAAACACAACATGACGTAATAACCATAACGATAAATAAATAAACATAACCCCGAGGGGAGGAGCCATGACAGAGACAGTACACCCTACGCCCTGAAGCCTCATCCAGGGCCTACCGTGTTGGAACATCCGTACCACCGTAGGGTAGGATCTCCCCCATTTTCCACTGTCCCGGCAACTCCCCTCACCACCCGCCGCTGTGACAAAATAAACAAACTTTTGATACCATATAATATATACTTAATGATACATCCACAACAACGAGTACTTCAGACAATAAACAACATAATCCACAACTTACTATTCATCTTTTTTTTTTTATATATTTTTTCATTTTTTTATTAACAGTACAACATATACATCACTTTAACAACAATACTTTAGGGATGGGTGGGTGGGCATCTGCTCCCATGGCTAGCTGGGGGCAAACTGGTGGAAATTGGCGGCAAAAGCCTATAATGGCTCCACCTCCCCCAGCTAGCCACCTCCTGCCCCTCCCAGGTCCTGCCAGGTCAGGTGGTCCCTCCTTCCAACCCCAGGCAAGCCTGAGGTGGCCTACGGGCCCTTCAATATTTAAATTAATTTTCAAAGTATTAGAGTATCTACTTCCAGCTGACTGTTTTGTCTCCTTCTTGATAAGGTTGTTAAGACGATTGTGGGGGTTTTGGCTGAGAGAGAGGTCTAGAGGGTTTTAAAAATAATCCGATATGATATGAGAATCATTTAAATATTATTTTTTATTAACCAGTGTCTGGTTAAATTATAGCTCACGTTGTTACAGCATTGCAGTGGCCTCTGATTTATTTCAAACTACTATTTGTCAGCAATGTTTTAAAGAATTTCATCATTCAACCAAAGAACAGTAATATATTAAACATAAAATGTATCATCAGGTTCATACCAAATTAACATTCATTTGAATTGTTAGACAAGGTAAAATTATACGAGCGTGGGTTTGTTTGATTTATTTTTTTATTAAATTCACTCTGTCCTTCAAAATTGTCTACAGTAAAATATTGCTGTATACGTAAAAAACGAATAATTGTATGGAACTAATTATATAACCATAGGCATCATCTACATGTGTCAAAGGTTCTGCCTTTAAAAGACGATATTGTAAACACTTTGCAACGTGTTTTTAGGGAATAAAAAATAAATACAGACATTAGTTTTTTTAGTATTATATGCTGGAAAGAGGAGATCCACCATTTTATTTTTGCTTTAAAGGGGTCCTTGGACATTTACTGTTTTGTCCTCGGCAGCACCAGTAGGTGGCACAACAGTGGGGTGTCGATACTTTGTTTAAATTTGTATCCAAAAGTTTTTATAGATAGATAGATAGATAAACCCCTAACTCTAGACCTCACTCTAAGAACACATTGAACAAAGTCCCCACCTATTGCCTGGACCACTGAGGATACTTATTTATAGTGTTATCTTTTGTAGAACTAGATTGATAACTTCCAAAACGATTCTAGAAATTAAAATAGATACAGCCTTTCATTTATTAATTAATTTATGCAATTATTGTTTACTGTGGGCAGCCATTGTGGTGTTTAAGTGTTTTCTCTGTAAAAGATGAAATAAGAATGATGTCACTACAAAGGAGGTCATTCATAGGCTATCCATTTATATTGCGATAGCAACACAATGAGATTTAAAAATATACTTCATACACTTGGGTACATGGCCAGATTACTCATTAGGTAAACTAGACAGATGCTCTGGGGTGCAAGTTTTTTAGCTTAAAAACCTCAATTAAAATCCTTTTTTTTTTTTTTACTTAAAAATTATACGCTGCAGTAAAGACTGGCCACTACGTGCCAGTCTGGAACTAGAGGACAGAGTGCTCATTTTTCACTTCCTCAGTGTTTTTCCTGCTGAGTGAAGACAGTGTTCAGAAACTGAACTAGTTGAATAGGCAGCATAAGATAAGATAATGTTTTTTTCACTAAAATGTATTTTTGTAAGGAAAAAGTGGTACAAAGTCGCTTCTCAATAGTATTTAGTCTTGGAGGTTATCTGAATGGCTATTTGTATGTATTATTGGTATTCCTGGCTTAATATGTATGTATTTATATTACAATAACAGGAGACCCTGACTGAGTTTACATGTATATATTATGCTGAATATGTGTACATTTGTTTAATTATAGTTGATTGGTTAAATATGTATGTATTTGTATTATTAATATTGGTGACCCTAGCTGAATATGCATACAGTTGTATGCTTATAGATGAAGCTGGTTAAATATATATATATATATATGTTTTATATTATAATTATGGTTGACCATGAATATATTTATATGATATTAGGGAGTCCTGGATGAATATATATTTAGAAAATAAATAGGGGACCCTGGAGGAATTATGATTAAAGATTATAGATTAAATATGTATGTGATTATAATTAAAGGTGAACATGGTTGAATATGTATACATTTTATATGATTATAGGTGAACATGGCTGAATATGTATACATTTATATATTAATGTAAACATATTCAGGTAGGATAACCTATAATTATATGAATGTATACATATTCAGGTAGGATAACCTCTAATTATAATAATTGACAAATGAGGTTGAATATTTAGATTTATAATTTTCCCTGGCTTATGTCCTGTATATGTCTATAGGAGACATGGCTGAATATGTTTTTGTTTGTATGAGGTACTTACAAAATATTTATATACTGTATTACTATGATGATTCCAGGTGACCTTCTCAATATTTATTCATTAGTATGATTATAGGAGATCCTGGCTGAATATGTACATATATAGTATTAGAGGGGACGTAAATATTTACATATTTTATTTGATTGCACAGGACCATGACTAAATGTGTGTGTGTTTATTTCATTGTAGGGGACCCTAGCTGATAATGTATATATTTGTATTATAATTATAGTATATATAATCTCCTGGTCCAACTTCACTGCCTAGGGACACCAAAAAGGTAGATCTGGCACTGCTTGGGTAACAAAGAAAGCAATAACATGCTCATCTGCCCTGAAGCATGATACAACATGAATTTAACAGACAAGCAACCGAATAATAAATAATATTTTTTGCCACATTTGTCTTTGTTCCTGTCTATATGTTAACATATACACACAGGCATTTTATGTGCATCAGGCAATGTCACTAGGAATTTTAAATCTGTAAGGAAAGCAAGGCCTTTACAACAAAGCTATTTTTAAGTAATTATCTTCCCAAAGAAAGTAAATCCATGTAATTACATCTTCTCCTTCTTGGAAATAAGACAAAAGCTGAATTTACTTCAGTAACTGAAAGTAAAACAAAAAAGAGCAAGCATTCAATGTTAACTGGAGGCAGTTTTTGGAAAATTTGCTTTTATTTGGTATCTACAGGCAGTATGTCCTTTGTGCATAATTATTGCTTAGTGGCCCATATTGCTATTTTGAATCTTGTTTCCTATAATAATGAGCTGACTTTGAGGATAAGCGCATACCTACATTTACTTGGTTGTGTTGCTATAATAACGCTCTCTTAAATCACATGAACAGATTGCTGAGCTCTCCCATATGTTAGTCTAGGTTTCTCACCTGCTTTATTGAGCTCGTTTCTAGGTATTTTGTGAAACATGGCTACAAATGAAGTATTTCTCATACCATTTGTGCTTGCAGAACAATTGTGCGCCCAGCAGGTTTATAGCTATGCACTACCTGTTGGACTGTTCTCTCTGTGAGGGGTTAGTAGTCATCAGTCAGGCTCACCAGCTGTTCAGCAAAGTCTAGGCAAAAGTATATACATCATATCGAATGCAGCAGAGGGCTTCAGCATGTCCCTACATCAAGCTGTACAGATAAAGATTCAATATTTGATATAATACCTTTACACTGATGGTGATTTTCTAGGCATTTTTCACAGCTCCTCTCTGTATCCAAAATGTAATATATTTTCCATATATATTTTTATATATATATATATATATATATATATATATATTATACTGTATATATGAAACTGACATATTTTAAATGGTTTTGGATTAAAGAGTGAAACCATTGTGGGCTCATCTGCATGCCCCTGTCCAGTTTCCCAGAGTGCAATGCAATATCTTTATTTCTCGAAATTCTGAACAGGAAATACATTTTTAACTCCATTTAGAAGTCCATGTGTGAACACAAATGTACTATTTATTTACCATACACTGTACAGTGGAAGGCTTCTATCGCTCTTTTGCCCACCATAAGCTTAAATGATAATGTGGTTAATAGCCTTCCTACAAATGTATAGCATGAGTCTGGTACCAGCCTCACACTGATGAGATCAGTTTAAGATTGAAACAGCTGTCTTTGGATAGGTCACCTAACTCCTGTATTACACAGCTTTAAAAATAGCATTAAATGGACTATGCAGAAATCATATGTGTTAGATATTAATTTCCTCATTATGAAATAATTAGGTAAGAATATCATGATTATAAAAAGTATATCAGCTTGTTTTTCCTCTTGTATATTACTAGAATGTTTAAGTGCGTCATCTGTAGAATGTTTACGTTAATGTTCTTTAAAACATCTGTTTCCTGTATCCTGTCTTTGTTTCAGAAACTAATGAGATGAGATATCTATAGGAAGCCGGATTTTGCTAAGTCAGACAGAAACAAAAAGACACTTGCTTGCAAATATGTATTTAACACTATTTTCAACTAGTTGTGACGTGTTTTATGCTATATAAGATTCTGCCGCCCAAATAAATTCAGAGATTATTCTGATGACACTCTGACTTCTGTGCATTATTTTCTCTCATTATATCTTGGTACTCAGATATAATTGATACACACATCAGAATACATGATTACTCACTAATCTGATCCTATCAATATGGTTTTGGATTAAAGAGTGGACTCATTTGCATGTACCCGCCCAGTTTCCCAGAGTGCAGTGCAATAACTGTAATCTGAGCAGGAAATATGTTTTTAAATTCTTTTACATGTTAAAATGTGAACACAAATGTACTATTTATTTACACTATAGAGAGAGATATGTGTGTGTAAGAAGGATAGTACATTTATAAGCTCTGAATGTCTAAAAATAAGTTAAACTTATTACCTGCTCAGGTTTCCCAGAAATAGTCATACTACTGCATTCTGGTGGGTCTGAGCAGGGACATGCAGATGTGATACAATGTACCTTACTCTTTGAAACCAAATTACCATTTTATACATAGCTCTGAAGCTTGCTGTATTAAACCGCTTTTAGGCAAAGCTTAGGATTGAAACCCACTCAGACAGATCAAACAATGTTGATGCCGCTCATCAGTGTGAGGTTGGTTCTGGTTATAGATTATATATAGCCATCCTTTCACTAGCTCCTCCACTGTATATGTATATAGTGTATCATATATCTATTGCATATGTGAAGCTAGTGCCACTGGAGTTTTTTTTGACATTTAAATAATTAATGCTTTTCCATAATTCATTGCTCAGGTTGATGCCGCAGTGACCCCAGAGGAGCGGCACCTTACAAAGATGCAGCAGAATGGATATGAAAACCCCACGTACAAGTTCTTTGAACAGATGCAGAACTAGGACACCGCAGCAGCCTCTTGATTCGGACAGCAAATGATTGCTCCACTGCCCATCGGTGTTCAGCTATATACATATATAAATATAGAAAAAGAAAAAAAAGATCCTGTTGAGAGAATAACAAGAAACAAATGAAAAAAAAAAAAAGAATTAAATAAAAATCACCACTCTGTTTTATTATTTACTCATTTCTGCCTTTTTGACAGCTGTGCTGTAACACAAGTAGATGCTTGAACTGAAATTAATGAACAAATAAATCAAGTAATGTATTCTCTTAACATTTCAGTCTTTACATAACATTATCAATGAATGTTTTTGTGTATTGTAAAGAGTTTAGCTGTCTTAAACTAGTGCATGCATAGCTTCCCTCTCCTAATTATTTATCACGTAGTTCCTTAACCAGTTGTATATTATTCTTGTGATTTGTGACAAAAAAATTAAGTCCTGATTGAAATATGCTTTTAAACAATGACTGGGATGCATTTTTGTGTATGTGAGGTTTTGCTGCTTCCCTTTGCCGAGTATATAATTTTCCAACCGCTATGCATTTAAGGGTAAATTTGGATTATTTTTATTTTTATTTTAAGTATTCCATATAATTTCTTGAAATTCTTTTTCTCTACTGTGTTAATGTACAGATTGTTCTGCTGTGTTAGTGATGTAGAAAATCATGGGAATACACATTTGTTTCTTTGTGCCTGTTTTATGTGCACACTTTAGGAATTGCAAAAATTAAATTAAAAAAATAAAAAATATATATAAATATTTTTTTTTCTTTTTCATGTACCTTTTGAGCTTTAACCCCCCTCCCCATCCGCGCTGGATGTGCCTGCGACACAATGTTTTGCAGTAGCTTCCAGCTTTAAAAGGGGTTGTGTGCGTGCGTGTGTGTCTCTGATAATTCTAAGCACTTTTTTAGGGAAAAAGTGCCCTGCTGGTCGAAAATTAGCAGAGATTCCTTACAAAATTAAAACTTTCTGCTGGATGATTGTACAGAATCATTGCTTATGAACTAATAGCTTTCTACACTGTGTTACATAAATAAATTTAAAAAAATTGAAAATGTGTGTGCTTATTTATTTATTTAATTTTATTCTTTTAGTAGTGCTGCATTTCATTCAGGTATGTAGTAGGAGAGCCTGACATATAATTACCATTTCTCTAGTCTCCACCATTTCTCTTTTGTCAGCTACTTGCAGAAAAACATTATTTTTTCATTCCTAAAAGGCAATTACATTCCTATACTGTCTGAAAACCTCTGATTCTTTTCTGTTTAAGTTAAGTAGTTGTGTGCCATTAATGGCGACTCTGTAAAACAGTTCCTTAAAGGGATGTTATCGCCATTTTTTATTGAAGGGACTCTGTTATCCCTGAATCGTTTTATTTGACGTTCTTCTTAAATAGAATTAGAAACTAGTTATAAGCTGTACTAGTGTTGTAGAAAAACACTTTACTGACTCGCCCTCACCCTCACCCTCAGAAGAATAAGATAGAACACGAAAACTCTGTGCGTTCACCTCCAAGCTTGTATTAAACTGAAAATACAGAGTAACCGTCTGTAGTTCATCTGAAGAACTCTTCCACAAGGTTTTGCAAACAATATTGGCTAATCTGTAAACTCCTTGTGAGACTCAGCAGGGTATTATTACAAGGTTCTCCAAACATTATTGGTTGTTCAGTAAATTCCTCCTTGTAATACAAACACAAGGCCTACACATTTTCTCCTTTGACCCAATACTCAAATGTTTTATCTCTACTCAAATATGCACAATCTGTTTCATTGTATTCTTATTTCTTCTTAGATTCATGTTTCCAAAAAATCCTTGAAGTAAAAGCACTGAAATAATGATTCTTCAGAATTAACTCCTTAGGTTTACAATTACAAAGGTTAGCAATTACTTTTCTTATATACTTATATCTACTTATAATGCATATATATTAAACTCTTACACTAGCCATTTTATTCTAAAGTAAATCACTAATGAGATACTCTATTGTTCAACTCTGTTATGCCAACGTGCATCTCTGTTCTAATGTACTGCTTCCGATATACAGTGGAACCTCTATATTCATCAGCCCATAAATCTGTCAAATCCAATATTAGTCACATGTTTTTAGGCTAAAAATTGCTCCTATATTCATCCAAAAATCCATTATTAGTTAGAAATAATGGACAACATTGGACAAGTTTTGCTAAATTGAGTGCTAGTTGGGTTAAAAGACATTGATCACAGAAGTAGAGTACCTTCTAAACAGTCATTTCTTTGCTTCTCTTCTTCAGCGTCTGCCATTATCGCTCCTCACTAAAGGTAAAGTTCTGGTTACATTTTATTTAATTATGTATTCGATTCGTCCCTGGCAATGGGTAAATCCAATTTTTGTTGATTCCTATGGAAAAATTATTATGTAATATGGTATCTGCCCCTAGTGGTTAGATAATGTAACCTGCAAATGTCAGGAGACACACAGTTTAAACACAGCTTGAATAACATTCGCTCATGGGTGAATAAAAGAGGAGTGGAGCGGAATGAAAGGTGAGATAAGAGACAAAATGGGAAAAACTTGGGAAGAAGAGCCTGAAGGAAAGGCATGGGGATACGAGGAGGAAGAAGGCAAGAGGAAACCTTGCGTAAATGGTTGATAGGAATAGTTAGCTGGCGTAAAAGATTTGAGCGACTCAATAAATTAAGAGTAAACAGGAGTGGGTGGGTGAGGGGCAGGGAGGGAATTGGAGCCAGAGACCGTGTAATAAGATTAAATCTGAAAGATGGCTTCATGAAGTGATCAAGTTAGGAGCAATAAAAACAGAGGTGTTCGAGGCTGTACAAATGGTGAGGGTACAAGGAATTCAGAGGTACACAAATTTATCTAGATAAAGTGACTGTCAGTAGTTATAATAGAGATATAATCATAATAATTAATATTCAGTAACCGTGACAGTTTCTTCATTTTTCCTTAGCTGTTTAAGTGTGTTACAGATAGAGCCAGAGAGATACAGAGCCTCATTCAATTACAAGCCCGCTGATTGCGTGCTACAGGCTGTATGTCTGCAGGCTTGTGATTTACTACAATTACAGAGCGATTCAATCGAACAAAATCTCAACTTACGGCCAAAACTGTAAACCATGCATTTGTATGTAGCATTTCAGAGTGTAATCCAGATCAATTAAGCAAGCAATCGAAAATTAGACCGCCATCATTACGCCAGTAAAACATGGAGGTTACATGTCAATCAATTAGCGTTTAGAGGTCAGATATGCGATCACTCGCATTCCTGCACTGTACAAAATAATAATGAATGAAGGAAATGTTCTAGTCCATGTGGGTGGCCTGATATGTATGAACTCATTGATTCTTGAGATTGATATAACACCAAAATGACACATAAAAAAAATAATTTTTAATGTCTTTCATCACTTTCCCCTTCTTTAAAAGTGCAGTATTGATTTTTTTTATTAGCATTGGCAGTGCTATGAACAGGGGTTAAACCCCCTTGCGAGTCCTATCTAGTACCGGTAGGATTTTCTTCTAAATTTGCCATTTACTGGTGTGAAAATATTTGTGGGCTTGAGGAATTGTAATAGCGATTTGTGATTGTAACTCTTGCGGTCTTGAAAGATAAAGTGCTTAGATGGAGCCTGTAACACGCAGATTGTTTGCAGCTCACAAAAAGACACCAATTGAATAGCAAATTAGTTTACGGGCTACATTACAGGCTCCTGTAAACTACAATAGCTCAATTGAATTGAGGCCACAATGTAACAAGAGGAAATCTTAGCTGTGTAAGTGTTTTGCAAGTTGGAGCCAGATACACACTATCCACCAAATTCAAGATATAATAATAAATGTTTTGTTTTTGTTATTACTTAATTTTTATCAGCTTTTTTTTGTTTTAAAGCTGAGTGGAGTGAAATAAAACAAAAATAAGAACTTTTAATTTTCACCTAGAGGAAACGTGCATTTCAGGTTTACTGTCTTATAGTAAAAGCTCTATAGCCATGCAGTGCCAACGTAATGCGTTTCACAAGGGCACTCCTACAATGGCGCAGAAATGGAATTGCACACTGCAAATTCTTTAAAGGTACCGTATATGTAAGTTTCCCTTTTTCTAATCTAACACATGCTGCTTATATCACACACACATTACATTTGGTCATTCTATACACATACAATCTTATATTTAAAAATAAAACTTGTTTTCCAAACCACCAGAGCTGCTTACATAGGCACAGTGTACCTCCCAATAGAAACACTGCATTTGGGTATGGATTTTAAGCCTTTACTAACCTTAAAGCTAACAGCAGCTCAATGAAGAGATCTTACAGTGTCTGGCTCCTTCTTGCCCTTGGGTTGACTACGCATCTCATGATTCCTTCCTGTAGCTGCTATCACAAATTGTTACAGTGTAGTAAAATGTATTAGCTGCCTGTGATTGGCCAAAAAAATGCATTAATTGTAGCTTGGGTATGCAGGAGTGTTAACTCTGCTTGAAAACTAAAGAGATTTAGAAAACATCACAGTGAGTTTTTAATGTTTATTTTGGTATTTTTTCATGCACAAAAAATGTTTTCATATACTACTGATTCTCCTCCATCAGATGCATTTATAATCCCGGAAATTTAGATATGCCTTTAAGACTAAGCTCAGTAGGGTCAAAGAGTAACATTGTGAGTAGTCAGAACATAATCCACTGGCACATGCCACAGTGATCGGAGATATATATAGAAACAATATTTTTATTAGGCTATCATTGGTAATTAGGTCATGTTGTTGTTGTAAAACTTAACTTTTCATATTTATTAAAATTATATATTTAAAGACAAGAGAAGCAAATTCACTGATATATAAAGTTATTAGATTCCCTAAATACCAAGCAATCCATTGACTTTACATGTTAGCTGCAGCTCTTGTTTGTTTTTCAGTAGTTTGTGCTTTTAAGAAACAAGAAAAATGAATAATAATTATTTTCTGTATTTCGTTCATCTCGGTATTAACATACCAGAACATACCGGCATAAACCGTTTCTTAAAACTTAACTTTTATTGATATAAACCAAGAATGTCCTGATAGTGCTCCATAATTTTAAAAACATTGTGTAAAATATACTTTTATTAAAAACATGTTATAGAATCCCTGATAAATACTAGTGGATTCATTTCTAAATATCAAATTAATGATAGTCCTATATGTACTTGGATGGAAGACCACCTCGGAATACCAGGAGTTGTATGCTGTGGCCCACTGGAGAAGGAACTGGGAACCCACTCCAGTATATCTGCCGTGAATACCAAGTGGATCTGCATGACCATGGACATAAAGATGTGCCTGGTGTGTTACGGTCCATGAGGTCACTGATCACTGCAAATTCTCCATTCACCAAATGGCTATGATTGTTTTGGCAAAGCTATTGTTCCAGGATATTAAAACTCATTGTATCCTCATTGTACCATCAAATTCCCATTTATATTAGAGTAATCATCTATCAGTAAGAGTTACTTGTAGCCAGTGCTTCTATCGGGAATGCGAAGCGAACGTGACATCATCAGACATCGACAAGGACTGTACAATGACCTGATGCGCACGTTTCGCATTAGGCTTCTTTAAAAATAAGTTCCTTTTCTTGTTTCTTCTTAATTTGTATATAAACTTTGATACTAACTCATCAGTATCTAGTTAAGTTAGGATAAGTCTTTACAATGTACTATAGGTACTGTGCCTATTGGTTGTTTGGACTATTATTCTCCAGTTTGTGCTTTTAGCAACATTTTCAATTGTACTATTATTATTATTATTATTGTTGTCTTTATTTATATTGCACCAACATATTCCGTAGCGCTGTACAATGGTATTGCACAAGGCAAAAAACAAATTTAACACCTTATAAAGAATGGAGGGCCCTGTTTTTGAGCATATAATCAAATGTACATAGTGCTTGTTTCCAAGACACGGACACACAATTGAAAACTCGCAAACTTACAATTGTACTATGATATTTTTTTATTATTATTATAATAAAAGTAAAATTTTACAATATCTGCTCCCTACTTGCAAGTGATGGTCTTTTTTCCTCTGGAGTTTGCATCTCTGTGGAAATTGTTCTGAACAATTATTAGAATATAATTTTGCCTTAAAATGCAGGAAAATATTTTCATTAGGTAACATCAAAGGGACACCTGATCCATTAATTACAGTACAAAAGGGCCTTAATCAGTTGTGTAAGCCATGGACATAAAAACATTGTTAGAGAAAATAAGAATTTATTTGAAGACTCTATCTATGAATAAAGGAATCTATTTTGTGTTTGTTCCTCGGAGCTGGATCATGAGTATAGCTTTATGAATATATCAGTGCGGGAGGAGGGAACAGGGAGAGGCTAAAAGTCTTTGTTAGATAATTGAGAGACCACAAGAAGAGCATTGATGCAGACTGCAAAGGAAGTTTACATCAATGGATGCAACCACAGCTCTCCATAAACCTACACATCCCATGAATGCCTCCAGGCTCTTATTTTTTTTCTAATTAACTAGCTTATTGCCTTTTTACTGCTTAATTATGCCCGGAGTCAGACTCAAAGGGCCCTATTAAATTTGAAGCCCTCAGCTGCAGTGGTACAGCAGCAAAGCCTGCTTGAAATCTGGCGATTACAGAGCAATTAAATTAGACAAGCACGTGGCCGACATCCAAACCCGTAAACCATGCTTTCGCAGGTTCCATTTGCGTGCATGAACATGATCAATTAGTAAAACCCATGGGTGGGTACGGGTTTAGACGGAGTCAATAGTAAAAGAGATCGTCATCATTACATCACTAAAACATGACGGTTAAATTTCAATCACTTACAGTTTTGAAGTCTGAGTTGCGATCGGACCCGCATTACAGAAATAACGCATAATGAAATAATCAATAAATATAATATTCTAGTCAATGCGAGTTATATGTATTAACACATTAATTGCCAGGATCGATATAACACAGAACTTAAACATAAAATAAATTAATTTTTATTGCCGATTTGCGGTCTTGAGAATAATGTGCTCTTATATTAATACCGTACATCAATTTCCCTTTAATTTAAAATACAGTAGTGTGTTTATGCTTGCTTTTACAGTGCTACGGACATAATTTTAACTCCCTTGCGGGTCTTCTCTAGTACTCCTGGATTTTTCACTCCATTTGCCGTTTAAACGCCAGTGCGTCCTTGGGGATTTGTAGCAATTTAATAGCTATTTTCGATTATAAAAGATCAGCTGGGACAGAGTTCAGATTTAGATGGCCCGTAGTTTTTTTTTTGCCTGTAACCCGCAGATCATTTGTGGGTAGCTGAAAAAGGCCAATTTAATAGCCGTAACTCTTGAAGGGTCCTTTATGGGCCACAATTTCTAAAACTTCAGCAATTTGATGGCTCAAAGTGTTCAAACATTCATTTTTTTCATAGCATAGTGCTCTTTTAACAAGTTAATGTGTGGTTAATATGTGACAATCACACATTTATTTGTGCATTATTTTCTCTTGCTGAAAAGAATGTAAATGTTGGACCAACAACCTGATAAGAGAAACAAAGACAAGCAAACCAACTAAATCAAGGAATGGCAATAAATCTACATGTAAGAACAAACTGTAAACCTTGTTAAGTGCCAAGATCCTCTAGAACACTTTGTTCAGTTGTACTGCAATATTTCTCTTTTACTACTGACAATGTCTGCAGGTACTGTATACTTTTTATTCTTTAATTTTTATGTTCTCTGTCTTAAGCACAGTTTACTTGATGAATAAGGTGTTTTTAAGCTTGCCTTTTTGGTTAATGTTTTTTAGCCCCATAATGACTACTTTTGTCTAATCACATATATAGTTGTGGATCTTACGAATGTTGGTCACGCAATGTTAAAAGATTGCGGGCCTCGCAAAAGGCCAAAGGAGCTCATTGCAGGCCTCGCAAAGAGCGACGCAGGTGCTCATCGTGAGGCCTGTGGGACTTAGGTTGCAATAAGCGCCGAAGGCCCGTAGGACTTAGGATCGAAGGCAGCAGTTGCTGGGCTTCACTAAATTACGAATTTAACCACGGAACTGGAAAGACCAACAAAAAATACCAAATATGCCTCAAATTAACTAACACACTCACACACCATAGAGAGAGAGCCAGGGAGCATGTGAGTGAGGTTGCAAGTTAATATGAGGCATATTTGTCATTTTTCAGCAAACTAAAATCTCCTAAGCTAGAAAAAAAATGGCGGCTGGAAAAACGTAACTGGATCAAAACGTGGCCAAAGCCAGGAACACTTAACCGAAGCCAGTAACACTTAGAGGAACATCTGCCATTTTCTACTGAGCAAGCGCGCAACTCACAAAACAGGAACAATTACAACCGAAAATTACGGAAAACCAGTAAATTGCGCATGTGCACGATTGCTGTACATTCCACACCAGAATAAACCTGCATGTAAAGAGAAGTATTGGACATTGTGAAGACATTCTAAGATTCTAATAATTTGTGAGTTCTATTATTGATAGTGGTATATTGTTAGATAGTGTTGGATCTAGAGAAGGACCATGGGACAAAATAAATTAAGCATACCAGAGCCGAGCGCCAGTCACAGAAACCTTGTCTTTTAGTCCTTAGAGAGAGAAATGAGCAATAACAAATGAAAGATTGCAGGGGGTGACTAAGCCTTTATACATTTCACTGTCATTCTTATAAATAGATTATTCAAGAAAAGGTCTTCAGTTAAAATATAATTTATGCAGACTGGTGCAAATCTAAATGAAAGTCTAGTATTTCACAGATGCCCTCACCTTTTTCATGATGGTGTGGATGCCAAAGGTGGCCCACAGATGTTTCCAACTGGAGCCAGTCATTCCCTCATATCAAAAGATTGAGAAGCAACAACTTAAAATAAATTACTTTTATTGATAAAATGTATTGGCTCTTCATTATTCTAAAAGAAAAGGTCTTAGGGGTCATGCAAACGCACTGATTAAACAGATTCTTCTGTCCTTTCCCATTTTAACATTTACTTTCCCCTCTTTGTGTCTTTCCTTTCTTTCACTATACCACATTATTATATTATATTTTTAGACTTCCAGCAGATAATGCATTCTCTTATTTATGATTCTGTTATTAATCTATGTAATGCATTCCTATATCTCAGTGTTTATGGAATATCTCCTAGGAATATCCTAAACGACGCGGAGGCTGCACAGGCTCCCTGGGACAGCCCGTAGCGTCACGTGACCCAGCGGAGCCTGTGAGGCTATCAGCCAATCAGGTGCGTCGGGGGGCGTGTCGGAAGCCCGTTTCGCGCCGTTGATCACAGCAGCGCGGTCTCCCGACTGAAATCCCACCCACCCACCCTGTATCTTGTTGTTAACAGATGTATATGGAGTATTCTTTAAAAAAAAAAAAATAATAATAATAATAATATAAATAAGAAATATTGAAATTAATATATTAAGTGAGGGGTAAGGGGGAGGGGGAGGTATTTAGGGGGGTTTAGGTTGAGGAGGGGGGTTTAGGTTGAGGAGGGGGGTTGAGGAGGGAGGTTGAGGAGGGGGTTGAGGTTGAGGAGGGGGTTGAGGAGGGGGGGGTTGAGGAGGGGGTTGAGGATGGGGGGTTGAGGAGGGAGGATGAGGAGGGGGTTGAGGATGAGGAGGGTGATTGAGCATGAGGAGGGAGGTTGAGGATGAGGAGGGAGGTTAAGGAGGGGGGTTGAGGTTGAGGGGGGGGTTGAGGAG
The DNA here is from genome assembly GCA_027410445.1 of Discoglossus pictus. NCBI lineage: Eukaryota > Metazoa > Chordata > Amphibia > Anura > Alytidae > Discoglossus > Discoglossus pictus. The sequence goes on from CM050164.1 coordinate 44,099,448, forward strand.
GGGGTTGAGGAAGGAGGATGAGGATGGGGGTTGAGGAGGGAGGATGAGGAGGGAGGTTGAGGAGGGAGGATGAGGAGGGAGGTTGAGGAGGGGTTTGAGGATGAGGAGGGAGGTTGAGGATGAGGAGGGAGGTTGAGGATGGGGGGTTGAGGAGGGGGTTGAGGAGGAGCAGCGATTTCTGAGTAAACTTTTGTTAAAACAGTTGCTTTTACTGTCATTTTACATTATTTACCTTATAAGTGTTAATAATATTAATAAAAAAAAGTTCTGAGCTACCCTTATTTTGCACCAAAGTTCTTTATTTACGATTTAAGATTTTTTTCCTAAAATGAGGTGCGTGTTATTCGCTGGTGCGTGTTATACGCTGATAAATACAGTATGTAATAATTCAATAAAAAATAGTAAAATGGAAGCATTTATGCATCAAGTAAAATATTCAATGTGTAAAAAATACTCCACTGTAAATTAACAGTGTAAATGCTGTCCACAAGGAAATAAGGCCCAAGTTCTTCCTCCTTTGCCATTTCTCCTTTACTGTAGGAAACCCATGTTGTCATTTCTCACCAATGAGAACCTTCTAAGCATATGGACTGGAATTAGAACTGATAAACAATCTCTTTTTTTTTAATTGTGAGTTAATTTTAGAACAAGATCCCCTCCATGTGTTAATTTTTTACGGGGACAAGCTGAACAAGCTGATACAGTGAATATGTGATAACTCATTGATAGCTCCAAACATTGTGAACGGCCAAAGAGGGAACTTCTTATTCCTAGCAGCCCCATTAAATTCTAAGCCCATAGCGGCATCAGCACACCCGCAAAGGCTGCGGGCTTGAAATTCGTCTTACAGGCTATTAAATTGCACTATGCCGCGAGTTACAGGCCATTGACCCAAACCTGTAAACCATTCTTGCGCACGTTGGATGTGCGCCCGTGGTCATAATCAATTAGTCAAACCCGTAGTTACGGATTTAGATTGGGCCAATGGTAAATGAGATCGTCATCATTAATTACGTCACTGATAAATGGAGGTTAGATTTCAATCCCTTAAGGTTTTCAATTATGAGTTTCGCTTGGACTCGCATTACAGAAATAATGCAATATTAATAAATCAGTAAATAATATATTCTAGTCCATGCAAATTCAATTATATGTATTAACACATTGATTGCTATAACACGGGATCGATATAACACGGAAATTAAACAGAAACAAAAGTATTTTATATTGCAGATTTAGAAGCTTGAGAATGTTGTGCTAATAATGTTAAAACCTGACATCACTTTCCCTTTACTTAGTACAGTAGTGTGTTTATATTTGCATTTACAGTGCTACGGATAGGACATTAACCCCCTTGCGGGGTCCTCTCTAGTACCCGTTGGCTTTTTGGCTCCATTTGCAGGTTATGGGTTTGAACGCCAGTGGATTCGTAGCCATTTTAATAGCGATTCTCGTACATAACAGTTACGGGATTGGCGGCCGCAGAGTTCAAATTTCGAAGTCCTGTAGGGTTTTTCCGCCTGTAACCTGCAGATCGTTAGCAGGTTGCTTTACCGGGCCAATTTAATAGCCATAAGTCTTGTGCGCTACGTTACGGATACGGTTTTACACGTTGAGGGAATTTAATAGGGCTGAAAGAGTGACTTTCCAATAGAGGGTCAGTCAGTGGGTAGGCAGTCCATCAGTAGATCTCCCAACCAATTACTACTGTAACTATGCCAAGAGCAGGATGTGTATATATGGGGACATTTATATTTAAGATATTTTAGAGTGTCTGGCTGTAATTGTGTCAAATGTATCCACACAGTACTATCCTTAATTCCTGACCTGTGTGTTATTAGCTAAAACATTTAGCCTATTATCACAAATACCAAATACCATGTAGAATAAACTTGACCACAGTGATCTTGAAGGACATCTGCTTCAGTACAGGTTGATTACAGTTTCTTCCATTTTATTCACTTGTACTAGATCTGTGTTTCTCAGTTCAAGTCATCAGGCACCACCAGCAGGACACACACCAGGCATATCCCTGCTTGGGCACAGGTAGGCTAATCAGTGGCTCAGTCATTCTGATTAACCACTTGCGCTTAAGCCGATTTATCCTTCAAGCAACACTTCAGTTTTATGAGAAAAGCATGTGCCAAACAAACAATATTAGCACATGTGTAAGCCATGGACATCTGGACTTTCCAGGGTCCTGCAGACGCATCATTTTTTTTCTTCAAATGAAAAACTGGACGTAGGACTTCTTTCCTACTTAATTATGTTCTGAGTCAGACTTAAAGTCTTCAAACAAATATTGTTTTCATTGTGCAGCGTGATTTGTGATCTCTGAGGACTGGAGTTGAGAAAGTAGTGTAGTAGATAAACTTAAAACAGTCACCATCAGTATTCCTTAAGAAATAACAGAGATGTCACATCAACACAACAATTATGCACAATTACAAAAAGTGCACAAATGATACTTATTTAAATTATTTTCTGCTGATGGCTTTTATAAAATGTTAAAATTTGTAACCGTTCCATTGGGGAAAATAAATGTCCAAATATTTCAAATCCAAATTTTACATCACACATTGTTCTGGTATTCTTTATATTAACCGATTAAAATCATATTAATTGAATAATCAACAAGGCAACAAAGGAATGTTTTGTTGTTGTTCAGTAGTTTAGTCATGTCCAACTCTCCATGACCTTATAGACTGCATCAGTCTAGGCACATGTATCCCTCTTAGCTACCTCATGTTCAGTGATCCAATTACCTCATCTGACATTGTCTCTGCCATCACCTTTGTCGTAATCTTTCCCAGCAACAGAGCCTTCTGGGAGTGACTCCTGTCTTCTTATGTTATGGCCACAATATTTGACCTTTATCATCTTGATCGAACCCTTCAATTAACAATTTGGCTTGATTTCCTATAGTATTAAGTCCAAAGAACTCTAAGCAGTTTTCTCCAGCCACACAATTTAAAGGCGTCAACTCTATTGCACTCTTTCTGGTCCAATTCCCACACCTGCATTTACTACAGGACATTAAATTGTTGTAATTATGTGTACCTTAGTTAATAGGGTAATATTTATTTATTTACTTTTTAATACCTTGTCCAGATTAACCATATCTTTCCTCTGCAGAAGCAAACATCTTTTAATTTAGAGACTGTAGTCACCATCTGCAGAGATCTTGAAAAATAAAAATTGTCCCTGCCTCCACTTCTTCCCCACTTCTTCCCCATCAGCAACTGAGATTGCTGTTTTTCATGATCTTTGTCTTTCTAATGTTGAATAGCATGTCAGCTTTGCACTCTCTTCTTTCACCATCATCAATATGTCCTGTAATTCCTCCTCACTTTCTGCCATCAGAGTAGCATCATGCGCATATCTGAGTTTGTTAATATTTCCAGCAGCAATATTAATTCTGGTTTTGAATTCGTCCAGTCAGTACTTACACATGATGTAATCCATGTATATGTTAAATAAAAAAGGGGACAATATACAACCTTATTGCACTCCTTTTTTGTTCTGAACCTTTCAGTTCTGACTGTGGCTTCTTGGTCAACATACAGATTCCTGAGGAGGTGAATAAGATGGTCTTGTACCCCTATGTCTCTCCCTTGCCACATTTTGTTACATTCCACACGCATTAGAAGCCTAAGAAGCAGAGGTCATTTTCTTTCTGGAACTCTCTATCTTTCGCTATTATTCAGTGGACATTGGCAATTTAATCTCTTGTGCCTCTGTGAAACCCGTCTTGCACATCGGGTATTTCTAGGCCCATATATTGTTGGAGCTGCACTTGCAAGATCTTAAGTGTTACCTTGCTGACATGTGAAATTAATGCAATTGCTCAATAATTGGAGCACACTTTGGCACTGCCTTTTTTCAGGATGTAGACTGACCTTTTCCAGCCCACTGGCCACTGTTGATATTTCCAAATTTGTTGGTATAAGGCAAGCAGCACTTTCATAGCATAATTTTGTAGGATTTTGAACAGTTCCACTGGGATTCCATCAACTCCTGCAGCCTTGTTATGGGCAAGGCTTCCTTGGACCCATCTCACTTCATTTTCCATGATGTCTGGCTCCAGCTCTTTGTACAAACTATTGAGGTTATTCATGCTGTTAATATCCTTCTTGTATAGATTGTTTGTGTACTCCTGAGACCTCTTCTTTATCTGATCTGCTATCCATTTGTCTTTAATCTAGCTCACTTTGGCACGGAGGGTTCCCTTGAGATCCTCAATTTTCATGAATTTTCATCTCTTGAATTTCCCCATTCTTCTCTCATCTATTTATATTGCTCATTATAGAATGCCTCCTTGCTTCTTAGTGCTATCTTCTGGAATTCTGCATTCAGTTGGACAAATATTTGCCTATCTCGACTATCTTTTGCTTTCCTTCTTTCATGGGCCTCTTTTAAACTTTTCTGACAGCCAGTATTTTGTTTTCTTTCTTTTGGGGATATTCTTTGTTGCTGGGTTTGTGGAGGTGGTTGAGGATGGGGGGGGTTGAGGCGGTGACGTCATATGCGCGTCGGGTCAAGAAGGAGCGGAGGCCGGAGCAGAAGCAAGTAAGTGAGGGGAAAGGGGGAGGTTGAGGAGGGGGGTTGAGGAGGGAGGTTGAGGAGGGGTTGAGGTTGAGGAGGGGGTTGAGGAAGGAGGATGAGGATGGGGGGTTGAGGAGGGGGTTTGAGGAGGGGGTTAAGGAGGGGGGTTGAGGAGGGAGGATGAGGAGGGGGGTTGAGGATGAGGAGGGTGATTGAGCATGAGGAGGGAGGTTGAGGATGAGGAGGGAGGTTAAGGAGGGGGGTTGAGGTTGAGGAGGGGGGTTGAGGAAGGAGGATGAGGATGGGGGGTTGAGAAGGGGGTTTGTGGAGGGGTTTGTGGATGGGGGGTTGAGGAGGGAGGATGAGGAGGGAGGTTGAGGAGGGGTTTGAGGATGAGGAGGGAGGTTGAGGATGGGGGGTTGAGGAGGGGGTTGAGGAGGGGGTTGAGGAGGGGCAGCGATTTCTGAGTAAACTTTTGTTAAAACAGTTGCTTTTACTGTCATTTTACGTTATTTACCTTATAAGTGTTAATAATATTAATAAAAAAAGTTCTGAGCTACCCTTATTTTGCTTCAAAGTTCTTTATTTAAGATTTAAGATTTTTTTCCTAAAATGAGGTGCTTGTTATACGCCGAGGCCTGTTATACGACGATAAATACAGTATGTAATAATTCAATAAAAAATAGTAAAATGGAAGCATTTATGCATCAAGTAAAATATTCAATGTGTAAAAAATACTCCACTGTAAATTAACAGCGTAAATGCTGTCCACAAGGAAATAAGGCCCAAGTTCTTCCTCCTTTGCCATTTCTCCTTTACTGTAGGAATCCCATGTTGTCATTTCTCACCAATGAGAACCTTCTAAGCATATGGACTGGAATTAGAACTGATAAACAATCCCTTTTTTTTTAATTGTGAGTTAATTTTAGAACGAGATCCCCTCCATGTGTTAATTTTTTATGGGGACAAGCTGAACAAGCTGATACAGTGAATATGTGATAACTCATTGATAGCTCCAAACATTGTGAACGGCCAAAGAGGGAACTTCTTATTCCTAGCAGCCCCATTAAATTCTAAGCCCATAGCGGCATCAGCACACCCGCAAAGGCTGCGGGCTTGAAATTCGTCTTACAGGCTATTAAATTGCACAATGCCGCGAGTTACAGGCCATTGACCCAAACCTGTAAACCATGGATGTGCGCCCGTGGTCATGATCAATTAGTCAAACCCGTAGTTACGGATTTAGACGGGGCCAATGGTAAATGAGATCGTCATCATTAATTACGTCACTGATAAATGGAGGTTAGATTTCAATCCCTTAAGGTTTTCAATTATGAGTTTCGCTTGGACTCGCATTACAGAAATAATGCAATATTAATAAATCAGTAAATATTATATTCTAGTCCATGCAAATTCAATTATATGTATTAACACATTGATTGCTATAACACGGGATCGATATAACACGGAAATTAAACAGAAACAAAAGTATTTTATATTGCAGATTTAGAAGCTTGAGAATATTGTGCTAATAATGTTAAAACCTGACATCACTTTCCCTTTACTTATAAGTACAGTAGTGTGTTTATATTTGCATTTACAGTGCTACGGATAGGACTTTAACCCCCTTGCGGGGTCCTCTCTAGTACCCGTTGGCTTTTTGGCTCCATTTGCAGGTTATGGGTTTGAACGCCAGTGGATTCGTAGCCATTTTAATAGCGATTTTCGTACATAACAGTCACGGGATTGGCGGCCGCAGAGTTCAAATTTTGAAGTCCTGTAGGGTTTTTCTGCCTGTAACCTGCAGATCGTTAGCAGGTTGCTTTACCGGGCCAATTTAATAGCCATAAGTCTTGTGCGCTACGTTACGGATAAGGTTCTACACGTTGAGGGAATTTAATAGGGCTGAAAGAGTGACTTTCCAAAAGAGGGTCAGTCGGTGGGTAGGCATCAGTAGATTAGGCATTGAAACTTGCACCCAACCATCACATATTCATTGGACATTAAGTAATATTCCACTGCAAAAAAACTGTATATTTTATGTATCTCCCAACCAATTACTACTGTAACTATGCCAAGAGCAGGATGTGTATATATGGGGAAATTTATTTTTAAGATATTTTATAGTGTCTGACTGTAATTGTGTCAAATGTATTCACACAGTACTATCCTTAATTCCTGACCTGTGTGTTATTAGCTAAAACATTTTGCCTATTATCAAATTTTGTTACTCAAAATACCATGTAGAATAAACTTGACCATAGTAGTCTTGAAGGACATCTGCTTCAGTACAGGTTGATTACAGTTTCTTCCATTTTATTCACTTGTACTAGATCTGTGTTTCTCAGTTCAAGTCATCAGGGACCACCAGCAGGACACACACCAGGCATATCCCTGCTTGGGCACAGGTGGGATAATCAGTGGCTCAGTCATTCTGATTAACCACTTGGGCTTAAGCCGATTTATCCTTCAAGGAACACTGCAGTTTTATGAGAAAAGCATGTACCAAACAAACAATATTAGCACATGTGTAAGCCATGAACATTTTTGGGAAAAATCTGAATTTTTCATGGTCCTGCAAAAGCATCATTTTTTTCCTTCAAATTAAAATCTGGACGTAGGACTTCTTTCCTACTTAATTATGCTCTGAGTCAGACTTAAAGTCTTCAAACAAATATTGTCATCATTGTGCAACGTGATTTGTGATCTCTGACGACTGGAGTTGAGAAAGTAGTGTAGTAGATAACCTTAAAACAATCACCATCAGTATTCCTTAAGAAATAACAGAGTTGTCACATCAACACAACAATTATGCACAATTGCAAAATGTGCACATATGATACTTATTTAAATTATTTTCTGCTGATGGCATTTATAAAATGTTAAAATATTTAACTGTTCCATTGGGGAAAATAAATGACAAAATATTTCAAATCAATTGTCCAAATTTACATCACACATTGTTCTGGTATTCTTTATATTAACCTATTAAAATCATATTAATTGAATAATCAACAAGGCAACAAAGGAATGTTTTGTTGTTGTTCAGTAGTTTAGCCATGTCCAACTCTCCATGACCCTATGGACTGCATCAGTCTAGGCACATCTATCCCTCTTAGCTACCTCATGTTCAGTGATCCAATGACCTCATCTGACATTGTCTCTGCCATCACCTTTGTCGTAATCTTTCCCAGCAACAGAGCCTTCTGGGAGTGACTCCTGTCTTCTCGTGTTATGGCCACAATATTTGACCTTTATCATCTTGATCGAACACTCCAATTAACAAATTGGGCTTGATTTCCTATAGTATTAAGTCCAAAGAACTCTAAGCAGTTTTCTCCAGCCCCACAATTTAAAGGTGTCAACTCTATTGCACTCTTTCTGGTCCAATTCCCACACCTGCATTTACTACAGGACATTAAATTGTTGTAATTATGTGTACCTTAGTTAATAGGGTAATATTTATGTATTTACTTTTTAATACCTTGTCCAGATTAACCATATCTTTCCTCTGCAGAAGCAAACATCTTTTAATTTAGAAACTGTAGTCACCATCTGCAGAGATCTTGAAAAATAAAAATTGTCCCTGCCTCCACTTCTTCCCCACTTCTTCCCCATCAGCAACTGAGATTGCTGTTTTTCATGATCTTTGTCTTTCTAATGTTGCGTACCATGTCAGCTTTGTACTCTCTTCTTTCACCCTCATCAATATGTCCTGTAATTCCTCCTCACTTTCTGCCATCAGAGTAGCATCATGCATATATCTGAGTTTGTTAATATTTCCAGCAGCAATATTAATTCTGGGTTTGAATTCGTCCAGTCAGTACTTACACATATTGTAATCCATGTATATGTTAAATAAAAAAGGGGACAATATACAACCTTGTTGCACTCCTTTTTTGTTCTGAGCCTTTCAGTTCTGACTGTGGCTTCTTTGTCAACATGCAGATTCCTGAGGAGGTGAATAAGGTGGACTGGTACCCCCTAGGTCTCTCCCTTGCCACATTTTGCTACATTCCACATGCATTAGAAGCCTAAGAAGCCGAGGTAATTTTCTTTCTGGAACTCTCTATCTTTCGCTATTATTCAGTGGACATTGCAATTTAATCTCTTGTGCCTCTGCGAAACCCGTCTTGCACATCGGGTATTTCTAGGCCCATATATTGTTGGAGCTGCACTTGCAAGATCTTAAGTGTTACCTTGCTGACATGTGAAATTAATGCAATTGCTCAATAATTGGACCACACTTTGGCACTGCCTTTTTTTGGGATGTAGACTGACCTTTTCCAGCCCACTGGCCACTGTTGGTATTTCCAGCACTTTCACAGCATAATTTTGTAGGATTTTGAACAGTTCCGCTGGGATTCCATCAACTCCTGCAGCCTTGTTATGGGCAAGGCTTCCTTGGACCCATCTCACTTCATTTTCCATGATGTCTGGCTCCAGCTCTTTGTACAAACTATTGAGGTTATTCATGCTGTTAATATCCTTCTTGTATAGATTGTTTGTGTACTCCTGAGACCTCTTCTTTATCTGATCTGCTATCCATTTTTGTCTTTAATCTAGCTCACTTTGGCACGGAGGGTTCCCTTGAGATCCTCAATTTTCATGAATTTTCATCTCTTGAATTTCCCCATTCTTCTCTCATCTCTTTATATTGCTCATTATAGAATGCCTCCTTGCTTCTTAGTGCTATCTTCTGGAATTCTGCATTCAGTTGGACAAATATTTGCCTATCTCGACTATATTTTGCTTTCCTTCTTTCATGGGCCTCTTTTAAACTTTTCTGACAGCCAGTTTTTTGTTTTCTTTCTTTTGGGGATATTCTTTGTTGCTGTTTTCTGGACAATGTCACAAACTTCTGTCCAAAGTTTTCAGGCACTCCATCTTCCATGTCTAGACCTTAAATCTATTATTTACATTCACATCCCTGTCGTGATGAAGGTGCTTGTGTAAAGCTGTGAATTATGCAAGGTCACAGCAAAGAGATCAGATAAGTCGCGGTCCTCTGGCAACCCCCACCAGTATTTTTGCCAAGAAAACCTTATGGATAAGCAAAACCAGAGGCATAACGATATGGCACCGGAATATGAGCCCTCAGGTCAGAAGGTGGCTACCACATGACTGCGGAAAAGCAGAGAGTGAGTACTAGTAGCACCATATCTAACGAATTGGTTGGGCCAAGGCTGAAAAGTGTGCCCTTCTGTAGGTGTTGTCTTGAGTGAAAGGAAAGTTCATTGCTGCAAAGTACAATTCAGCATAGGCATCTTGAGTGTTAGATGACAACATTGATATCCTGGGAATTTGTGAACTCAAATTGACTGCAATGGGATATTTTATATCAGACAACCACCAGATATTCTACTGTGGTCAAGAATCCCTCAGAAGAAATAGAGTAGAACTCATAATCAATCCAATGGTGGCAAAAGCAGTAATTTGTTACAACCCAAAAATATGACAGAATGATTTAAATTCAGATTTAAGGCAAGACATTTCAAATCATGGTGATCGAAGTCTATACATCGACCATGGATGCTGAAGAGGCTGAAGTTGTCCAATTTTATTAGGATATTCAACAATCCCTAGATACAACACCAAAGAAAAGTTGTTAGGAGATTGAAATGCTAAAGTAGGAAACCAAAAGATACCTGGAGTAACGTGCAAGTCTGGTCTTGGAGTGCAAAATGAAGCAGGTCAGAGATTAGTAGAATTTTGTCATAGATAATTCTCTGGTCATAGTAAGCACCTACTTTCAACAGCCTTAGAGATGACTCTACACATGGACGTCACCAGATGGACAATATAGAAATCAGACTGACTATACTGTATACTTGGTAGCCAAAGATGGAGGAGCTCTGTAGAGTCATCAAAAACAAGACCTGGGGCTGACTGAGGCTCAGATCATGAGCTGCTTGTTGCAGAGTTCAGAATTAAGTTGAGGAAAAGACAGAAAATCATCATATCAACATGGGAATATAGCATCTAAAATCCAACATGAACCTGCATCCAAGCAGTGGACCCCCTTTATTTGCACTGATTGCTGATTACTTGACTTCTTGGTACTAATGAAGTAACACAATTAAAAGTAATGCCAGCTTGTATGTTTCTGAAGGTAATTATCTTTCTGGCATACCATTCATCATTTTATGACATTTACAAATTAGATTATCAGTGATTTTCCAGATTCCCTAAAGCTTCTTAAAATCACATTTAAGCAAAGCATATTTTATAGACACATATTATTTCAGACTCATATATAATGTTGTTAGTAAAGCATTATTTAGCTTTAATTGTATTTCTGTGCTTTACAAATGAGTATATAGGACTTCCTGAGAGTGTTTAGTAACAACTAAAGGGCCAAGAACAAAAATAGAGATGCTCAATCATAGAACAAACTAAGTTTATAGGTTTATTCCATGGACATGATAATCCACTCTGAGAGCCCAAGTCTGGAGCCCCCTATCACCCTTAAGTAGACTAAGCTTCAAAGGTAATTTACATAAGTAAAAACAAAAATAGAGGTGCTCAATCTGAGAATGAACTAACCTTAATAGGTTAGTTCTATAGACACGAGAACCGACTCTGAGAGCAACCTCTTTTAGCCACTTGTGCCCTTCACAGGGAGAAATATCCTGTAGTATATCATCCTGGTCTCCATCAGTAGAGTGGTCCAGCCCCGAAATACCAGGCAGTTCTACCCTGAATATGAGAAACCTCAAGATGTACCTTTCGGCCTTAGTTGGGCTTTGTCAGTAGGGTGCAGCTGAACTCACAGTGAGCAAGGAGTGGATTTGCTGTTGTTGATCCAAATTACCCTTAGGTGTTTTGTCACCCTAAGGGTGATATGAGGCTCCAGACATGGACTCCTTGCTCATTTTGCTTTAGAGAGTTCAGCTACAACTCAGTGACTAGTTCCAAAAGTGGTTGAAACGTACATCGGGGGATTGCTATGGGTCTGGATCATTCTATTGAGTGAGACTAATCTGATACACAACAGGATATTTCGACCTGTGAAAAGGACAAGTGAGCTAAAAGAGGCTGCTCTCTAAAAGAAGATAACCAGACCTCCTTAGGTTTTGTTCGTTCTCACATTGAGCGCCTCTGACTTTGTTGTTCCTTAAATGACTAAAGGGATCAGTACATGCCATGGTATCTTTTGCTATGTCAAAAGCAGAGCTAACAGTTTTAAATTCAGTGGCATAGAGCAGTTAGCTCTTTCTATGATTAGAGCAAACATTGCCAATTACATTGTTGTTAAAAGCCACCAAGCAGATCTGGCCACGCCCCCTGATAAGGCAGAATGAGGTGGAGAATAGCAGTTCAACAATCTAAAGGCTAAGATACAATATTAACTTTATTTATTCTAAACTTTGTTTTTTTTAATAGACTCTGCCCAACAAACAAACATCTGAGCTTTATTATTAAACATATTACCGTGGTCCTTTAATGCTCTATCCATTTACTGATTGCTTCAGTCTTGTGCACTTTCAGTCTAATACCATTAAAACATCTACAAATATCAGCCAATAGTCTTACATTTGATTACATTTTTATATTATCAATAGCTCAATCTATAGTGCATTTTAAATTAAAGGAACACAGTTTAGGTTTCAAATACAGTATAGTTTAAAACTATAGATGATATAATATACTTTATCAGTTGTATTTTCTTACAGTAAACTTACAATAAAGTTTGCAATTTTTATCTGACAATCACTTTTTCTGATTCACTCGTCAACCATAGTCTCATGTCTCATTCTAGTGGGTAACTATTTCTAATTATAGATATTTGCCCTGTGGGGCATATTCGTTAAGAAACTGTAAGGCATGTAAACAAGTTTCTACTACTAAAATATTTAAGAACACACTGGAAACAAGGCAATATAAGATCAAATGAAATAAACTGTCTAGCATAGGGAGTAATATATCAAATAGATTGTTTATGTAAAATGAAATACATGGGTAAAACCAATAGACAGTTCAGACGCCGCATTCTTGAACACATTAATTATGGTCTTAATAATGCTGAAACATCTGTAGCAAAACACGTAAGGAGTCAACATAACAACAATCCAAATTGTCTTAGATTTATAGGAATTGATCATATCACTCCATCAGTAAGAAAATGAGATTTAGATAAGTGTTTACTCTGTCAGGAAGCAAAATGGATATTTAAGTTAAATACAAGGGGCCTCATTCAAATGCGATTTCGCCAATTGAATAGGGCTCTATATAAGCACAGAGTACATTTTTTTACAGAAGTTTTTAGTTAGTGAGCTTCTATCCAAAAGCAAAGTCTTCACTAACTAAAAACTTCTGTAAAAAATATATGCTCTGTGCCTATATAGAGCCCTATTCAATTGGCCAAATTGCATTTGAATGAGGCCCAAAGACTATATAATAGTTCAGAGTATGTGGATATAAATGGAGTTACTAGTTATTAAAAGGAAAAAAAGCAGGAGATTCAATGATAAGTCATATTGTATTCATCATATTAAAAATAAAGTATAACAAATAAAATAACAAAAATGCAATGAGACAAAAGGAATTAGATAGCATATAGTCACTTTAATGAGAGTAGACAATATAAGAAAAAATATAAGTCAAACAAAGTGCAATTCCATGAATCGGCATCTAAAAGGTGTAATACATACGCAGCACGGATACAAGGTGGAGGTGTTAAACACACAAAGTTTATTTAAATATTATATTAATCATTTTTGGAATCACATTATATGTTATTAATTCACTAAGGCACAATAAGAGGATCAAACCTCTCCAATACAAGAGAAAGGAACAATATTATCATGTCACTTATAACTCCTCAGTGATAACTGAATGGAAAAACAAATGATATAATATGAATATTATATGAATGTAACTGAAATGTCAGCAACAAGATAAAATGGTAGTATGAAACAGCAATAAAGGGCAACAACTAATGTAAAAAACATAGTTTATCAGAAAATTATGAAATAGATGGAAATCACAAAGAGAATGGAAATAATTTGAAAAAATACCACAGGAGAGAAAATAAAGTATTAAGAAAAAGCTGAGGAATAAATAATTAGGTTTTATATATATATATATATATATATATATATATATATATATATATATATATATATATATATATAGAAGCCTTACATAAAGTGACATCCTAGTACTGAGCAGTAAGAAGTTCAGATTTTAAGCAATTGTATATTTTTACTAAAGATTTTTTTTTAAATTGGAAATTTTATTTAAGTTTTATTTAAATTAGTTGTGGTGATTGCAAATTTACAACCACAAAGAGGTGTGTTTCTCTTAACTTCATTTATGAGGTTTCTTAAACAAATTGACCAAACACCTCAGGTTGATGTAAATTACAACTTAAGTCATTTTTCAGAAAGCAGTATATTAATTCGGAAGACTGATGATGGTCAGAATCCAGGAGACAAATCCAGCTGATCCCTAACTTGGATCTGTAAGAGCTTTTTGGGCACAATTTCATATGGCTTTTGGCTGAAAACAATACAGCCATATGTTGTTGTGGTAATTAGCAATTATTGACAATAATCTCCTATAAAATTTAGTTAACATACTATGCTTGGTGGGTGGAAAAAATGCATTTTCTTACAGTAAACATACAACATACAATGTAGTCTGCATTTTATTTAATAACATTTAATTGATAAATCAGTTGTTTTATCCCTACATTTTTAAACTATGCCATGATTTGAACTTCTACTGCATCTGTTTTGCGGTGCAGATATGGCGGTGATAGGGTACATTTTTTAAATGCATACTATTTTTAAATAGTCATAGGGCCTTATTCTATTGTCCAATTGGTAAATTTATAAACACCTAAAATCACTCTTAATATTGCCACATATTCTATTAGCTACCCGTAATCTGATTATGAGTTCCCTGTCCACAATCACTACAGGCCAGCCAAGGAAGAAAAACTACCCTTAGAACATTGAATTTAACACAGCTCGAATATTACAAGCTCTAAATAATTAAAAACACAAAATCTATATTCTATAAGACCCGTAGAGCCAGTTTACAAATAAAGTCTGATCTGCAACTGAAAAAAGTATCACGTTTGTCAAAAATAATATGAGTATTAAATAGGATTTGCAAGGCTTTTTTCAAACACAGAGCTGTAACAGCAATTAAACACACAATATTGTACTTTAAAAGCATAGGAAGGCATGTAAAGACATTAGAATTAATTGCAGAACAGTCTCAAACCCCCAAATATGCTATTACAAATATATTTTTTAAACTGTTATTTCTGAGTAATATCAATCCCGGGACTCAAGAGGTTAATACATATCATGAAACCCACATGGACTAAAACAGATGCTCGAATGCATTTTATAGAGTGCTAGGTTGCTTCATTGCAAGCTCAGCAAATATTACTTATTAGCACTAATTAATTGGTTGCCTCCGATTGCAGATTATGTTTAACTTCCATGTTTTACTGACATCATGATGACGGACTCATTTACTATTGGCTGTGTCTAAGAAGTAAATTATGGGCTTGCTTAAATATTGTCAGATCATATAATCACATCCCCTGAAATCCAAATTTCAAAAGGCAGGGTTTACAAGTTTACGCTTAAGGAGGTAAATTGTGAGCTAGAATCAATAGAATACATCTAAACATTTAGAGAAAGAAACACCCTCAGCCAAATTTTTGAGTTTGAGGTATTTGCAAGCATCAAGCTGATTAAAATGTGCCCTTTAGATTATCTTTTTTTACACTGACAGCTTTTCTCTGCCCTTTCAAAGTATTTTTAGACTTGCATAATAATTCCGTTTTGACTACCATTTTACTGGGTTTTTACCTATATTTGTATCTGACTTTTATTAAACTGATTATTTGAAATATCCATTCTGTTCCAATTCCTGATATAAATCACAACTGCATTTTATGTGCAGAACATCACTTTTCTGACAATTTTATGACAGGCAATTTTGCATCTTCCACAAGCTGCAACCGTACAACTGTCTATATATTAATGGGTATGGTACTAGGAGCTTGTATATTATGCTGACAGAAAGAGCTATATTAATGCAACAATCATGAGACATTCATTGAGTGAAAATAGGTTCAGAGTAATAATTTCAATTTAATTTTTGAATATAGAATTCAAGGTAACAAAGATAGGTTCTAACTATTGTCATACGAACGACTTTACAGCATATATGTGAAGGTATTAAAATACATTTACAGACATACACATACACTATTCCTATGGAGCTATCCAATATAAGATGGGCTTGTCTGACAGTGCAGTTGGTTTTTCCCAACAGGAGGATCAGTAACTTTGTTTACGGACTACCTATTCTTCTTGACCGCTTCTGGATCGCTACCTTGTCGTGGTGAAGTGGCTTATGTACTTTGATGAAGCTGTGAGCTATACCATGTACGGTCAGCCAACATAGGCGGGTCATGGCAGAGTGGTCAGACAAATCGCAATCCACTGGAGATGGGGTCCTCAGGTCAGAAGGTGCCTACCACATTAATGAGGAAGAACAAAGTACAAGTACAAGCATCACTAGATCTAATAAAGTGGTTAGGCCAAAGCGGAGAGGACACAAAGCTGCAGATGTCTCTGGAGGGGAAAGGAAAGTCTGTCGCTGCAAAGAACAATTCAGCATTGGAACCTGGAAGGTTAGAACTATGAACCAAGGCAAATGAGAATGTTGTGGTATTTATTTTAATACCTAATATCACTTTCCCTTTAATTTTAAATACAGTAGTGTGTGTATATTTGCATTTAGAGTGCTACGGATAGGACTTTATCCCCCTAGCGGGTCCTCTCTAGTGCCTGTTGGCTTTTTGGCTTCATTTGCGAGTTAGGGGCTTGAACGCCAGTGAATTTGTTGCAATTTAATAGCGTGATTGGAACGTAACAGTTACAGGCTTGAAAGAACAAAGGATTTGCGTCCGTGGAGTGCCATTTACGACGTCCCGTAGAGTTTTTTCGTTGGCGGGTTGCTTTATGCAGCCAATTTTATAGCTGCAAGTCTGACATGCTACGTTACAGGCTATGGTTTTACACACTGAGGGAATTTAATAGGGCTTTTAGAGTCCCTTGAACTGCAAGAAGATCCAATAAATCAGTACTTCAGGAAATCAAGACAAACTGTTCACTAGAAGGTATGATCATGAGGCTGAAGCTCAAATATTTTGGCCATATCATGAGATGGCAGGAATCCCTAGAGAAGACTCTGATGCTGGAAAAGATTGAAGGCACAAGAAGAAGAGGTGTAGATGGATAGATGAGGTCACTGCAACAATGAACTTGATTGAGCTTAGATGGGCAGTGAATGAGAGATGTCCATGGTGTCGGATGTGACTGAACGACTACACAACAAAAATTCTTCTTGGGGGAAGGGGGACATATTGGCAATGTAAGAACTCCCCCTGGCCATCCAATCCTACAGGACTGAGGATCAGTTGGTGCTAGCTTCAACAGGTCACCAACATTACTGGTTCCCCATTGATGTGCTTCATATTATCAGTTAAAAGTGCTGGACACTGGAAGAAATGGAATACAATGATGCTACAATGTGCAAGTAATATTGTGCTTGTTGTGTCTTGGAGCTATTGAACTTGGGTTTCAGAGCTGGTCATGGAACCCAAAGGACCACTTGTAATATCAGGGAGATTGGGCCCTAGATATTTCTTAGACAACCTGATGCCCAATCACTCAAGCAGTATCATTAATTTCCCAACAGATTGGACTTCTGCATATACAATGTAATCAAGCTTGAAGTTAGTAAAACACAGATTGATCTGAAACTGCTGAATTCAGAACAACGGCTCAGTGTCTTTGTTGGCTTACACCTTGTTTCCTTTGTTATAAAAAATAAAGTTTGTCTCACGTACTCCTGATAAGTCTTTTGCCAAACGAATACACATAACGCTGGAAAACTCTGATTATCAGTTGGAGAACTTGCACAACATTAACAATTCAAATAAATTTACCTGCCAATATCACCCAATGATCACAAATTCCATTGGATTTTTCAATTATTCATAGCTACAACTGTATGTTTCAGTTTGTTGATATTATAACTCCACCTGTATCTATACAAGTTACTCAAAGGGCCATTTAAATAACTATAAGTGCTCTTCATAGTTTGTGAAGGAGCACAAGATTGTATGTTAAAATTATCCATTTAATTACACTAATAACAGCGAAAATAATTTAAAGTTTTAAGCCTGTTTACACATAAAGTTTTTCCTGCCTAATGGCTATTGCATGAGTAAACACAGATAGCTGAGTCGAGTGGTAATGACACTAATTGATAGCAGTTTTTCCCTGGACTCAGAAGTGCACTGACCAATTAAACCGTAACTGATCTGTTTAGGTGATTTCATGAACTGCATAAATGGATTTGTTAAGGGTTAATTCCCTTTTTTTCTTTAGCACACTACACAGAGCTATAGCTGCGGGTCTGGCTGTGGGCAGTCAGTGACACATGTATACACATATTATATTTTATCTGATTTCTCAGTGAGAAATGCACATATTTCAAAAATTCTAAAAGTATTTCAACATGCTTTTAGGAGATCTTTACTGTGATGTGATCCAAATTGTGCTGAATTAAGTGTCCATTTAACATTGATAGACTCCTGATACTAATGGGTTCTCTAGTTAAATAGCAGTCAATGATTTGCCAATTATTGCTTATTAGAAGCTCCTGAAAACATGACCTTTTACTGTATTTCTCACAATATTTTAGACTAGCCTAAGAAAACAGTTTTTTAGTGGTATTTAAGTGTGATCCTGTCCATATTTGTGAATAGCTTTTATTCAACTGATCCGTCAAAACATCCATTCTGTTCTTATTTCTGGTATAAATGGTAACTGCATCTTATGTGTAGAACATCACATTTCTGAAATTTTTGACAGGCAATTTTGCATCTCTCACCAACTACAACCCTATGACTGAGCATTATACTGACAGAAGGTGCTGTATTAATGTAAAGTTCATGAAACATCCACTATATGAAAATACGTTCAGAATAAAAGTGGAAATCTATTGCTTTGAAGGTAGGATACAACCAGCTTCTAAACATTTTTAGGCTTTAAAAAAAATAATTACTGTTAATAAGTACTTTTATGTAAATATATTATATAAGTTATTTCAAATAAATGTGAAAATATCTAGCTTCTAACTATTTACACAGACACATGCATACTCATTAACAGAGATGTAAGTAATGACATGCATGTCTGCTGGAACTTGTAATGCTAACATTTAAATGTAAGTGTTAAAAGTTATAACCATTACAGCAGTCCTTCAAGACTTATACTGTAAATATAAATAAAAACATAAATACAAATAAACACTATGGGCCTCATTCTATTATTGGCCGTAAAACGTCCGCCGTATATCTTGCAACCTCAGAAATCTTTAAAGTCAAAAATAAATTCAAGACAGCACTGTAAAGCTCTGTAAATTCTAGGGATCATATTGGGGGACATGAGGATTAATAGTAACCCACTCTCAAGCTTGCACATCAGCCCAAATCCGAGTTTACATTAACTGTTTATTTTCCGGCCGCAGCGTGGCCGGGTCTGTGGTGCTCCAAGCACTCTGGACTTTTTACATGGATTTTTGACATATATAAAAAAAATTTTTTTTTACGGATTTGAGTATAGGGGAATGTTGTGCTATTTTTGCTAACACCTACAATCACTTTATAGTCTCCTCAGAGTGCAGGATGGCTTTATTTCTGCTTTATAATGTGCTTAATTGGTGCTAGCGGGACCTTTTTTCTGCAAGTAAACTGCAGCTCGCTTTTAGCCTTGCAGAGAGGGTTCCCGGAGCAATAGAATAGCAACCGGGCTTTTCTTGCGGCCGAAACTCTTGCGGCCGTTTTAGATCAAAGGCTTTCCTCCCGCGCGTGCGGCCGCAAGAGATAGCAAGGCGCCGGCCGCAAGCCTGCCGGAATCCCCGGCCAGAGGGGAATAGAATAGGCAAATAGCCTGCGGCCGGTCCTTGCGGCCCCGCATCTCCTACGGACGTTAATAGAATGAGGCCCTATATATACAGGGAGTGCAGAATTAATAGGCAAATGAGTATTTTGACCACATCATCCTCTTTATGCATGTTGTTTTACTCCAAGCTGTATAGGCACGAAAGCCTACTACCAATTAAGCATATTAGGTGATGTGCATCTCTGTAATGAGAAGGGGTGTGGTCTAATGACATCAACACCCTATATCAGGTGTGCATAATTATTAGGCAACTTCCTTTCCTTTGGCAAAATGGGTCAAAAGAAGGACTTGACAGGCTCAGAAAAGTCAAAAATAGTTAGATATCTTGCAGAGGGATGCAGCACTCTTAAAATTGCAAAGCTTCTGAAGCGTGATCATCGAACAATCAAGCGTTTCATTCAAAATAGTCAACAGGGTCGCAAGAAGCGTGTGGAAAAACCAAGGCGCAAAATAACTGCCCATGAACTGAGAAAAGTCAAGCGTGCAGCTGCCACAATGCCACTTGCCACCAGTTTGGCCATATTTCAGAGCTGCAACATCACTGGAGTGCCCAAAAGCACAAGGTGTGCAATACTCAGAGACATGGCCAAGGTAAGAAAGGCTGAAAGACGACCACCACTGAACAAGACACACAAGCTGAAACGTCAAGACTGGGCCAAGAAATATCTCAAGACTGATTTTTCTAAGGTTTTATGGACTGATGAAATGAGAGTGAGTCTTGATGAGCAAGATGGATGGGCCCGTGGCTGGATTGGTAAAGGGCAGAGAGCTCCAGTCCGACTCAGACGCCAGCAAGGTGGAGGTGGAGTACTGGTTTGGGCTGGTATCATCAAAGATGAGCTTGTGGGGCCTTTTCGGGTTGAGGATGGAGTCAAGCTCAACTCCCAGTCCTACTGCCAGTTCCTGGAAGACACCTTCTTCAAGCAGTGGTACAGGAAGAAGTCTGCATCCTTCAAGAAAAACATGATTTTCATGCAGGACAATGCTCCATCACACGCGTCCAAGTACTCCACAGCGTGGCTGGCAAGAAAGGGTATAAAAGAAGAAAATCTAATGACATGGCCTCCTTGTTCACCTGATCTGAACCATATTGAGAACCTGTGGTCCATCATTAAATGTAAGATTTACAAGGAGGGAAAACAGTACACCTCTCTGAACAGTGTCTGGGAGGCTGTGGTTGCTGCTGCACGCAATGTTGATGGTGAACAGATCAAAACACTGACAGAATCCATGGATGGCAGGCTTTTGAGTGTTCTTGCAAAGAAAGGTGGCTATATTGGTCACTGATTTGTTTTTGTTTTGTTTTTGAAAGTAAGAAATGTATATTTGTGAATGTTGAGATGTTATATTGGTTTCACTGGTAAAAATAAATAATTGAAATGGGTATATATTTGTTTTTTGTTAAGTTGCCTAATAATTATGCACAGTAATAGTCACCTGCACACACATATATCCCGCTAAAATAGCTAAAACTAAAAACAAACTAAAAACTACTTCCAAAAATATTCAGCTTTAAATATAAATATATATATATATATATATACAGGGCCGGAGCTACATTTTTTGGAGCCCCTAGGCAGTGAAGTGGAGGAGCCCCTGCAAGTAGTATGCACAGACCCATTTTTGCCTTTACTGTGTGTTCAAGTTCCTTTTCCTTTTGTAACTCTCTTGTTCTAGGTTGTTACCCCTAGACAGTCTATGAACTGCAGCATTTTGTTTTTTTAAGCCAGGAACTAATTTTTTTTTTAAAGAATGGTTGTCTGTCTAGTTGGCCTAATGGGTAATCCGGTCATGAATAATATATATATATATATATATATATATATATATATATATATATATATATATATATATATACTTATACATGATACAGGTACACTTTTATATTGACCAAGGCTGACTTTGTTCAATCAGTTGACTATCTATCCCTTTGAGTTGATTTAGTTATTGTAACTATGGGACAATTACGTTTTCGCACAGTCCCTTTATCTAATATAAGAATTTTTTTTTAAGATATGCAAATATTCAGTTTGACAAAAATGCAGTAATAGAGGAAATCTGGAAAACGCCAAGTACTTTTTCACAGTACTGTATTGCTTACTTGTAATCACAGATGTATATACATACATCTTATTACACACACAGTACATTTCTACCTAGTTTAGTGCATGTGACAAAATAGTTAAAAAAAATATGTAGTCATTTTAAAGACCCAAAAGAAACAGATAATTATTTTAAAATGAACCTTTGATTATCTTTTTAAATTTGCAGCACCCTTTCTTTTTCACATAATAGTATTGAAGATTCAGTAGGCCAAACAGTTTTTATGGACATATACAATATACTGTATTGTAATTAGCTACAATATGTAATTCAAAGAGAGAGAGAAGCTAGCTATACAAACAAGGACACACTTTTCTTCTGAATTCAAAAGCATTATTTTTTGTTGTGCACCAAACACAATAAGGTTAAAGTGGGTCAGAATGTAAACAGGATCCTAAATAGTACAAAATCCAATAAAACAAAATACAATTTATAATTTTATTTTCAAGTTAGCTATTCAAATGGAATAATAGATATTAATAAACAGAGGTTGTTATTTTCTTTTACTTACCAATTTAACGTGATGCTCTTTGAATAAATATTTAAAAGAGGGAAAAATTAAAAATTAAATTTCTAATTGTATTAATGGAGATACTGAAAATGTCATTATTCAGCATTTGAAAAGAATATTGTAAATCACTGCATTGGAATAATAAAATAAGAAATTATCGATACTTTCCCACTATTGAAATAATTTGTTGTCTTTACTTGGAATAAAGTCAGGATTATGGATAACTGTGAATAATAGTGGTTGATCTTTAAAAAAATTCCATTTAAATCTATAGGTAGACCATAAACATAAAGAATGTCTAGTGAAGGGATACTCAATAGATTTAATATATTTCTTTACATTTTTCCTACATTAGATATTATATATCATGATGCAAGAAAAGGTCATTTCCTGTTTGGATCCAACATGGTTGATATTAATTAGTATGGTAGAACGGTTAAATATCAGGAAAGGTGTGCGACAAGGCTTATAGTGTCACCTTTTTTATTTCCACTTATAGACAGTGTACAAGATGGGTAAAGATGGGCTCCATGAATCCAGGACAGGAATTAATATTGTTGGGGAAAATATAAACAACCTCAGATATGGAGATGATACTACTCTGATGGCTGAAAGTGAGGAGGAACTAAAGGGGCTTATTGATGAGAGTGAAAGAAGAGAATGCAAAAGTTGGCCTGCTGCTCAATGTTAAACGTTCCTTGTAAATAGATGGGAAGGAAGTAGAGGCAGTATTAAAAAGAAAATTTGAGAGCTATGAAAAAATGCATGTGAGAATTGGACCAAAAAGAAGCCTGAGAGCAGTACAATTGATGCCTTTGAAGTGTGGTGTTGGAGAAAACGGCTTAGAATCGCTTGGACTGCAAGAAGATCCAATAAATCAGTACTTCAGGAAATCAAGCAAAACTGTTCACTGGAAGCTATGATCATTAGGCTGAAGCTCAAATAATTTGGCCATATCATGAGAAGACAGGATTCCCTAGAGAAGACTCTAATTACATAGTTACATAGTAATTTAGGTTGAAAAAAGACTTTAGTCCATCAAGTTACATTTTTTTTAGATCTCCTCTGATCTGCAATACGAGGATTTATTGTTAATTGATCCAGAGGAAGGAAAACAGAAATAAAAACCCCTTGAAACCTTGCCAATTGTCTCAACAGGGAAAAAAATATAAAATTCCTTCCTGACCCCAGATACTGGCGATCGGATTCATCCCTGGATTAATACTCCCTCTCTATTTATCCAGGATAGCCCTTAATGCCCTTTTTATTTAAAAATATATCCAATCTCTTTTTAGTTATCTATCGAAATCCGCTGTCACCACATCCTTTGGTAGAGAATTCCACAGATTAACCACCCTTACTGTGAAGATCCCTTTTCTTTCTTTAAGGTGAAATCTTTTTACTTCTAACCTCAAAGGATGTCCTCTTGTCAGTTGAAAACCTCTTGGCACAAAAAGTTCCCTTGACAAAGCCTTGTATTGACCTAATACAAGGCTACAATTATCTAATAGATAAGACCTGGCGTGAGGTCTCTCACAAGACCATGGAATTGGACATCGTGTCTCTGGCCAAGTCCATGGGCTTGGAGGTGACTAATGAAGACATTGAAGAGCTATTGGAGGAACACAGAGAAGAGCTCAGCACTGAGGAGCTGCATGAACTACAGAGAGAGCAGCAAGAGGGAGTGGCTGATGAACTTTCTTCTTCAGGTGAAGAGGATGGAAGGGAGGAAGTACCTACGGCACTCAATGAAATGTGTGCTAAATGGGCTGAATTACAAACATTTTTGAACATTGTAGAGCTGGAAATGGTGCAGAGAATGGGTGAAGCTATGAAGACAGACTAACCAAAGTAAACGTAATGTTGTCTAAGAGGGGATATAATTACCTTAAAAAAAAACATTAAGGGTCAATATAAGGCTTTGTCAGGTAAAAGTTGTTTACCAAGCGGTTTTGAGGTTTTCAGTTGATAAGAAGGCATCCCTTGAGGTTAGAAGAAAAAAGATTTTATCTTAAAGACCAAAAAGGGTTCTTCACATTAAGGACAGTTAGATTGTGGAACTCACTAAAAAAGAAGGCTGTGGCATTAGATTCAGTAGATAACTTTAAAACGAGACTGAATATATTTTTGATTAAAAAGGGCATAAATGGTTACATTGGATAACTAGAACACAAGGGATATTGATCCACAGTGTAATATTAATACCAGTATTTGGGATCAGGAAGAAGGTTTTTCCCCATATGAGGCTTTTGTGAATGTTTCAATGGGATGTTGTTTGCCTTACTCTGTATCAATCAGCAATCCACCTAATAGGAGATGATAGATCTAAAAAGTTTGAACTTGATGAATTATGAATAATTTTCCAACCTCCGTTATTAAGTTATGTGCTCATAGGGAATATACCTTCATTGAAGGTTATTGATCCAGGGAATAATCTGTTTGGGGAGGGAATTTATTTTTCTTAAAATTTGACAGTTTGCTATTATATACGTGGGTATTTGTTTGCCTTCTTCCAGTTCAATTAATATAAAAAGGGTCAGATAATATTTAAAATGGTCAAACTTGATGGATTAAGTCCTTTTTATTTAGTTATGTAAATTATAGAGTTGCATTCAGCTAATTCCATATAGCTACTAGTCATTGTCCCCCCAAAAAATTCTATTCATTGTGCTCTTAAACAAAGGCTGTCTATCCATCTTTCTACACTAGACATCCTTCAATAGTTTCATAGCTTTCAGAATAAGAAATAATCAGCAATGACAAAAGCAATTATTATTATTATCATTATCCATTATTATTATTATTATCCTCATTATCATTATCCTATTTGTAACACGCCAACAAATTCCATAGTGCTGTACAGGGGTTAAATAGAAGTCAAAGACAATTTGTACACAATGCAAAGGAATGGAGGGCACTGAGCTTTCAATCAAACATACACAGTGCTTTCCCTAAAGCCCCTAAAAAGATTGAAAACTCACAAACTTACATTCTAAAGGGTATGAGTGAGGTACAGGAGAGTGATAGATGCATTGTGCATATAGAAGTTAAAGATCATAGGCTTTGAACAGATGCGTTTTTAATGAGGTTTGAAAGATTTGAGGTAGGAAAATAGTCTAGTGGAGCAAAGCAAGGCTTTCCAAAAAATAAGGACAGGAGAGGAGCTGATAAGAGGAGGAAATAAGAAGGTCATTAGCAGAGCAAAGAGAGGGAGTGCATTTTGAGACCAGAGCAGAGATAAAGGAGGGCTTTATATGATAGGGTCATGATTTTGAATTTTATTCTAGAGGATATGGTAAGCCAGTGAAGTGCCTGACAGAGAGGTGCTTCGGACACTGTGCATTGACTGTGGTATATGAGTCTAGCAGATGAGCTCAACATGGATTAGAATAAAGACAACTGGGTGATGAGAAGACCAGCAAGGAGAGAGTTGCAGTAGTCAAGGTGAGATATGGTGAGGAAGTGAATGAATGAATGAATGTGTAGAAAGAAAGAGAGGGCAGTACCCAATAGAATTCCAAGAAAGTGGGCGTGGGAGGTGGGAGTCATGATGGCGTTGTGGACAGTGAGAGATACGTGAGGAGTGGAAACTGAGGAAGTGGGTGGAAAGATTAGGAGCTCTGTCTTAGAAATGTTAAGTTTGAGATGACGGGCAGACATCCAGGAGGATATGCTAGAGAGGCAGTTGGCAATTTGAGCTAGCAGAGAGGAGGATGGTTCTTCTAAAATAGCACCTCCAGTTGCTGAGAAGTTGTTTGGTGGTTTTTAGCTGTTTTAGTAAGAGAGCAGAGCTATGTCCAACCAGTTTTACAGAAAAATGATCTCTATTGCTTTAAATCAGTCCAAGAAGTAGATTTGAGTTTCATCTGCATATAGATGATACTGAAATCCAAAATATTTTATTAAGGGCACCAAGGGAGGATATATAGATGGAGAAAAGAAGGGACCTAGGATGGAACCTTGGGGTATGCTGACAGAAAGAGGACGAGGCATAGAAGAAGCACCAGAGAAGGAGACTCTAAATGTTTGTTTTCTAGATAAGATGTGAATCAAGAGAGTAGTGTCATGGATGCAAAGTGAGTGGAGAGTTTGGATAAGAAGAGGGTGATCAACTGTGTCAAAGGCAGCAGAGATCAAGGAGAATTAGGATAGAGAAATGACCCTTTGACTTGGCAGAGAGCAAGCCACAAGTAACTTTTGTGAGAGCTGTCTCAGTGGAAAGTGGAGGACGGAAGCCAGATTGGAAGGTGTCAAGGATGGAGTTTGTAGACTTGTATACTACACTCTCAAGCAGTTTCGAAACCAGGGGAAGTAGATAGGGCGGTAATTAAATGCAGAAGCTGGATCAGATGAGGTTTTCTTAAGAATAGGTGTAAATATGGCATGTTTTAATGGTGAAGCAAACTTGCCAATGTTTAGGAAAGTTTGAATAGATGTGTGCGAGTTGGCATAAGTGTGATACAGAGGGCTGTTATGGAATAGGATTGTGGGGACAAGTAGTAAGATGAGAGGTGGATAGAAGACTAGAAACTTCATCCTCAGTTACAGGGTCGAAGGAGTTCATAATGGATATAGGTTTGGGAAGGGTGAAGGCCGGATGCTATTGGTTTGTAGAGGGGAAGGTGTGATATGGCCATGTTGAGAGGAGAGTTCATTACGAATATTTTCAATGTTATCATTAAAGCGGCTAGCAAAGTCTTCAGCCTTGAGACAGAAAGGGGCAGGAGGTGAGGAAGGCAGAGTGTGGTTGAATGTGGTTCCATTCCACGAAAAAGGATTGGGGCTACGTCTTAAAGGTCTGCGTTAGCCCCCTTGGCAACATGTTGTCTACCAATGCTCTTAAGTGCTTCAATATAGTCATCATGTAGTTATTTTTGTGATTCCCAAATGTGAATTCTCCACCAACTAAGACATGACTACACAAAACCTAAACAAGAAGCAACTTTCTTCATGTGGGCCTTAAATCAACAAACACATTCTGTATATTGGTGTATTAAGCCGGATTACAACTGATCATTCTAACCAGTGTCAGTTTTCTTAATTTCTCCTTCAAGTGCAAATAGTCTTTCTTGTAAATGGGCTCATAGTTCATACCTTGTTCTGAAGTTTCACATAGTTTGCTAAAAACGTAGGAGAGTTCTTCTATACAGTATAATAATTGAAAATGAGTAATTTGTTTAAATTCTGTACACAAATACTTTGGTGATCATGTTTTTGGTTTATTTTGTAATTTTTGTCAGGAGTTAACAGCCGTTATTATTTTAAGGAGAGTATGTGAGTAAGAATAAAGAATTCCCATACGTAATCAGATTTTCTGCTTTTTTGTATGCATTTACCTTTTTGACATTATCAAAAAACGCTGTGTCATTGATAGATTGTCTTAAAAACTTGCCTACCTGCTGAGGTATAGAACATGACAAATATGGGATGGTAAGATGTTCTCAGCACATTCATTATGTGTAGTGTTTGCCTACATCAATCTTCATGACACACATCTGTAAATATTGAAGCAACTTTTTAATTGCCTTGTGCCACTGTAGTCAGAAGTAATGATTCACTTGCAGTGATAATAATATTACAAAAAGCTTTTTTTAATGCATATTTGAGAGTGGTATATTTCTGCATCGGCATGGGCTAATGAGGCCCCGACCCAGGGTAACACAGGGCAACAGGCTACTAGGGAATAACTGACTTAATGGGTTAATTTGCAATTTGGCAGTGTAACAATGAATGGAAAAGTGTGCATGCCCTTGCCTGAATTTCTTGATAGATTTTGGTGTTTCGAGTTATAATACTTAAAAAAAATAATGTGATGGGCATGGTCAGTAGAGAATTTGTTGCGTCACCATGTGACTAATTTGAGCCCTTTTAATTGCTTGTTTTTGGTCAGGTGATCATGTGTGTTTTTTTATTTGATTTGGAAAATTAATTAAGGTCAGGCAGAAGTAACACCCTTTTTACATGAGCTTGTAAGCAATACCAAAGCTTACAGAAAATACACAAACACATCATTTTAATTGTAACAGACATACATGTTGACTTAATAACCTTTCGATTCCAGGTTCCCTGAAGGAAAATGGCCATTCGACTAACATGGGAACAACGAGCGACGACAGTGGAGATTTTATGCGTTGTGTGTCAGAGAATGGTTGGGCCTGCAGTTAGAAGGGAGATGGATAGGGCAACATGGGCCCCTCGATTGGCTGGCTCGATCTGAAGACCTAACACCGCACAATTTATTTTTGTGGGGTGTCCTTAAAGATCTTGTGTATGAGAAACCTTGAAACGTTTATCAATTGCAAGACACATTTCAGGACAAATTTGCTGACATTAGTGTAGAATTATGTCTAGACTTGCTGGAGTGTGGCTGGTAAGGTACCTGGATGTGGTTGTATTATGTCACATAATTATGTATTTTCTGTAAGATTCTATTTCTGTAATAAAAGATTTGGTATAGATTACAAATTCCTGAAAGGAAGGGCGTTACTTCTGCCTGACCCTGTATACACATGTATATGAAATATAAATAAAATATATAAAACATCTCCCGACCAGCAGTTAGATTGTCCGTCCATCTCCTGCTGGAGCTTCTTCTTGCTGGGCCAGGGAATCCTGACACGTGATGTCAATAGGGATTCCCTGTCCAGGAGAGAAGACACAAAGGGATGTAGGGATAGCATTTTACAGCAGAACCACCAATGAACAGACGCATACATAGACACAGATACACAAAAACATGGACACATACATAGACATAAACATAGACACAGATACACAAACAGACATAGACACATACATAAACACGTATACACACAGACACAAAGCAATAGATGCACCACAAACAAGCTTAATAATAAAATCAAGACAAGATGAGAGGCGGATAAAGACTGTTTTATTTTGCTGGGGAGCTGCCAGTTAGAGTACTGAGACAGAGAAGCTCTGTGCTGCGGCATACATGATGTGGAGGTGCAGACATACACACACCACATGTCTAATGTCAGTGACATGTCAATGCTGCATGCACAATTTAGAGAGAGAAAGAGCGAGTTTCCCAACAAAGCCTCCAAGACTGCAGGTATATTCATGAATGCTATAGAGATAGTCAGACCTTTTAATATAAAACACAATACACAATAACTATCTATCTATCTATTTTTTGCTGATGCAACAACAGTGGATATAATTCATACAATCCAGTAGTACAGTAATATGTATATATATTCACAATTTCCCTCCATGCTTCATGGCAGTCTCACAAGCAGCTTCCTTCCTGTTTGTAGCTCTCTCCCTAGTGGTCCAATGGTTAGGATTCGGTGCTTTCACTACTACGACCTGGGTTCAATTCCAGTCAGGGAACCAAGAGGTCACACCACCCTGAAGCAAGGTTGGCCCTGGTTACTACTTGGATGGTAGACCACCTTGGAATACCAGGAGCTGTATGCTGTGGCCCACTGAAGAAGGAATTGGCAACCCCCTCCAGTATCTCTAGCATGAATACCAGGTGGATCAGTGTGTTGCTGTCCATGAAGTCACAGAGAGTCTGACACAACTGAGCAACACAAACACAACACAGATATAGTGGCCATTTTGTGAACTGAACTGTTTCGTTTTTTAAGCCTGGGAAATTTTTTTATGTTTTTTAACAAAAAATTGAGGAGTCCTACACAGGGAAGCGGCCCTAGGCAACTGCCTAGTTAGCCTAATGGGTAACGCAGGCCATGGCTGCTAGTGAACATAATAAACAAAGCAGCATTTACATTTAAGAACTTTAATTAAACAATACACATCATGTATATAACAATGTATATTAATTAACACATATATTTGCTTTCCTTAATAATACTGAAGTCTGTTACAATTACATTGTTCCAAGGACATTGTTTAGGTTGCAGACATTACAAAAACACAATTACTTGCAAACGAAAAGGACAAAGTATGTCCTGCCTCAAAACAGAAACAGCTTTTAACTCATTAAAACCAACCGCAAAACAACAAAAATTAAACAAAAGTGTGCAATAATATATTTATATATAGAAACAAGTTATCTGGGTCAAACATGCTCTAGAGCAGTGGTTCTCAACCTGAGCCATCGGGATGTGTTTTTTGCTGTTTGGGATCGCCACGGCTTGGGAGGTTTTGTCGAGGGGTCGCGGCACTGGAAGGGTTGAGAGCCGCTGCTCTAGAGTAACACTGTGCTGATATATCTTTTTATTAAAGAAGTGAGTAAAGGTGTAACGTGTTTCATATTACATATACATATACAGTAGATATATGGCATATACCAAACAAAGGCATGATTTAAGTTTAACACTTTGCCAACACAGGTATTTCAATTGAATTACATGTATTCACAGTATGAAACCTAAATCATGGGCTGTATGGTGGCCCTTAAGGAGAGGGTTGGGAATCACTGCTCTATAGTATAAAGACTAATATCTTGTTTAATGTTTTCTTTCTTTCATGAAATACATCACAACATTGATTCAACTTTGTCATTGGTTCTGGGCTACTTAAAAATTGAGTGTTACATGATTATTATTAAACTAGCAGCTTGCCCGTCAAAAAATTACGGCAATAAGATTGTAAGGCAGGTAATGGTGTTTGTTTGCGACATAAATTTTGTTGTTGTTCTGAGATCATTCGGCGCTCATTGCGAGCCTTTGCGCTCATTTCGTGGCTCACAATGAGCGCCGAAGGCTGTTGGTTGTTTGTGTGCTATGAGCAGTGTTGGCAGTCTTTTTTTGTATGCTAATGAAAAAATTAATAGAATAATAAATGAATATACTTTACCTATTTTTAAGTAATATATGCAGGTTGCATTGTGCTGAAGAGCTGGCAATCTGTTTTCATGATGCTGCAGCATACAATGTGTGTTTTCAGTGCTGTGGAGCTGCTGTGTAAGTGTCAGCAATGTGTGCAGTGTTTAGTGTAAATAGTGTGCGTGCGCAAGGAAAATACGTTAGGGTAGCTGTGTACTTCGGCATTGTGTAAGTTAGTGTTGTTAAATGGCGCCTAATGTGTGTGGTATGCGGCTGTGGCTGATTTTGCTTCCTTGTTCTTGGTCCTCGGCCGGCATTTTCGGAAAATCTGTATGTGTTTTGTGGTGTTTTGCGTATTTAGAGTCCTGTAGCCTCGTTTTTGTTTTTTTCGGCGGCCATTTTTTCTCTCGCTTAGGGGATTTTCGGGTGTCTAAACTCTTGTATTTCGTCTTAAATTGAGGTGTAACTTCACTTGCAGAGGTCCTGGGTGCCCCCCCCCCCCCCTTGCTGTGGGTAAGCTTTTTATGTGTTTGTTGTGTGTATATATTGTGTTTTTAATGTTTTCATGTGTGCATGTTTCGGGCGCTAAGGTCGTATTTTTGCGGCTTGTATTTGTGACTGGTAAGTCCGTAAATTTTGCGGTCGACATGGGAGCCTCCACCTCTGCAAATGCGGCCCCTCGCTTCGCGAGGGGCCGCATTTGCAGGCCAAAAGGCTGCAGTTGCTGTCAAAAAGCGCCTTTGGCGCTCTTTGCCAGCAACTGAGGCCCTCGCTTTGCGAGGGCTGCAGGCTCGCTACGCGAGCCCGCAGAGTTAGCAACAACCCGCATGCTCACAACTATATATGTGATATAACTCAAATGTGAGTTTAATTGAAAAGATAGAAAACAATATCAGGAAGATGATACTTTTAATAACTAACTCACTATATTACAAGGTATTATCTCGCTAAAATTGTTTTCTATTTTTCTATGGGACTTTCAGTCATGTACATTGTCATTAGCTTGAAGTGTCAAGATGTTTTCTCTGGCATGATAGGGGATCTAGTCATCAGTAATATCATGGATTATATATTCCTGGATAGTGCACTTACACAAAGACTATTAGTACACACCTGTCATGCCCAGGGCCTGACTGGACTGTTTTGGACTATTGCTTGGGCCTGGGCTGGGAACAAGTTATCCTGTTTATGGTTAAAGTTATGTATTTGTTGTTGCTTATGGTTAACATATGATTACACTATTATACTGTATGTATCTTGGTTTATGCTCTGCATAACATTAGCTATTCTGCAGGCTATTGCATCAGCCAACCCTCAAGACCGTAGTCTAATAGATAATCCTTTTACAGGGTTTCCAAGTAAGCAGCAGTACCCTATTATGTACAGTGTTATTATTTGGTGAAGACTCCCGCGGCCTCACAGGGGCCTTGTTTAAAGTTAATATAATCACCCGGATGAGATTAAAATATCTGAATTAATCAGAGGTACAGGGTTTTCCCAGTAAACAAAGGGCAGCCTATTATTTAGGAATGAGGCTACTGATTGGCCAGCCTGTGTGCCAGAAACTTGTATAAAATGTGCCAATTAATAAAGGTATGACAGTTGTATCCTTACATAGACAAGATGTGTCATTCTGTGCATTAATCCTAACTCTAAGGGATTATATGGTGTTCCTGATATCCTGAGGCCATCTTCTGTACCAGAGGTAGTAAGAACTACATGATCCTGCTGGGGTAGGCTTGAACTAGGTTCTTGTCAAGCACCATTGAAGAAGCAGGTTGTGCAAACAACTCAAAATTAAAAGGAGTCACAGTATATAGCAGCCATTAATATTAAGGTTATATATTTTATCAATTAACTAGCGACTTGCCCGTCAAAAATGACGGCAATAAAAACTGAAGCCTGGCAATGCTGTTTGCCACACAATGTAAGCCTCTCCCCCTCTACTTTGCCTTTGGCGCTCATCACAGGCCTTGCAATGAGCCCCTTTGGAGCTCATTGCGAGTCTCTCCCTCTGTCTACTTCCTCCCTCGTGTCTTATTTCCCCCCTCCTCTCCCTCCCTTGTGTCTCCTTCCACCTCGTCTACCTCTGTGTTTTTACCTCCCTCTCCCTCCCATGCATCTCTTCCCCCCCCCGTGTCTCCCCCAACCCTCCCCTGTGTCTGTTCCCCCCTGGCCTGTGTCTCTTTCCCCCTCCCCCTGTGTCTGTTACGGCCTTCCTCGTGTCTCCATTTCCCTCCCTTGTGTATCTTCCCCCCTGCACTCTCTCCCCTGTGTCTCTTCCCCCTCCTCTCACTCCCCTGTGTCTCTTCCCCCTCCTCTTTCTGTGCCTCTTCCTCCCTGTCTCTTCCTCCTCACCCTCTGTGTCTCTCCCCACTCTGTGTCTTCCACCCTCTCCCTCTGTGCCTCTTCCCCCGCCTCTCTCTGTGTGTCTCGCCACTGTGTCTCTTCACCCCTTCCTCTGTCCCCCCCCCCCCTCTGTGCCTCTTTCCCCCTCTCTCTGTACCTCTTCCCCCCCTTCCCTCTGTGTCTCTTCCTCCCTCACCCTCTGTATCTCTCCCCCCTGTGTCTCTTCCCCCCTCTCCCTCTGTGCCTCTTCCCCCCTCTCCCTCTGTGCCTGTTCCCCCCTGGCCTGTGTCTCTTTCCCCCTTCCCCCTGTGTCTGTTCCCCTCTTCCCCCCCCATTTCCCTCCCATGTGTATCTTCCCCCTATTCTCCCTCCCGTGTGTCTTTTCCCCCTCCTCTACCTCCCCTGTGTCTCTTTCCCACCTATCCCTCTGTGTCTCTCCCCCCTCCCTCTGTGTCTCTTCCCCACTCTCCCTCTGTGCCTCTTCCCCACTCTCCCTCTGTGCCGTGCCTCTCCCCCCCTCTTCCCCACTCTCCCTCTTCCCCACTCTCCCTCTGTGCCTCTCCCCCCCCTCTTCCCCACTCTCCCTCCCCTCTTCCCCACTCTCCCTCTGTGCCTCTACCCCCCCTCTTCCCCACTCTTTCATCTGCTCTCGGGCCGCGCTGCGCGCAAGCGCGGCTTGCGCCGCGCTCTGCGCATGCGCGGCTCGTGCCGCACTCTGCGCATGCGCAGCTCGCGCCGCACTCTGCGCAATGCGCAGCAGTTTATAATTGTCTAACTGCGATTCGTCTGAAGCGTGACGACGAATCGCAGTTAGACAATTATAATATGTGATATAGCAGACCTTATACCTCATATGAACATTATACTTCAATAGCTAATGAAAACACATCTAAATATATAATAAAACCTAATAAGATTTAATACAAGTGCAAGGGGCACTTATTTAAAGCAATGGATCAAAATAAATACAAAGTATGCAATGTATATATGGTCCAATGCTCTATAAGATGCTAATTGTAATTAAGCCCATCCGGTAATTTGTTTGCCATATAAAATGCATTAGCATATATCTGGAGTAATGAGTATAGGTAATGTATACCTTGAATCCCAGTGCTGACTTAATTATGCCATAGATCTTGAAATCTGTTAATAAAGTACATAAATGTTCATATCCACCACTGAGTAATTGGCAGGTAGTTGAGGACCAAGATAGTTAGTCACCTTCTTTTAATCCAGTGGGAATTGGCATCCATACTCATATTGATCACATACAGTATCTCACAAAAGTAAGTACACCCCTCACATTTTTGTAAATATTTTATTATATCTTTTCATGTGACAACACTGAAGAAATGACACTCTGCTACAATGTAAAGTAGTAAGTGTACAGCCTGTATAACAGTGTAAATTTGCTGTCCCCTCAAATAACTCAACACACAGTCATTATTAAGTGGAAATATCCAAATTGGGCCCAAAGTGTCAATATTTTGTGTGGCCTGCATGAGTGCTGCTGGCACTGGGGAGCTACAGTTCATTGAGGGAAACCATGAATGCAAACATGTACTGTGACATATTGAAGCAGAGCATGACCCCTCCATGAC
Source organism: Discoglossus pictus (assembly GCA_027410445.1). Classification (NCBI taxonomy): domain Eukaryota; kingdom Metazoa; phylum Chordata; class Amphibia; order Anura; family Alytidae; genus Discoglossus; species Discoglossus pictus. The sequence goes on from CM050164.1 coordinate 44,134,324, forward strand.
TGAGCCGCAGGACAGTATTCCAACATGATAGCGACCCCAAACACACCTCCAAGACGACCACTGCCTTTCTAAAGAAGCAGAAGGTAAAGATGATGGACTGGTCAACCATGTCTCTAGACCTAAACCCTATTGAGCATCTGTGGGGCATCCTCAAACGGAAGGTGGGGAAGTGCAAGGTCCCTAACATCCACCAGCTCCGTGATGTCATTACGGAGGAGTGGAAGAGGACTCCAGTGGCAACCTGTGAAGCTCTGGTGAACTCCATGCCCATGAGGGTTAAGGCAGTGCTGAAAAATAATGGTGGCCACACAAAGATGTACAAAAATGTGAGGGATGTTCTCACTTTTCTGAGATACTGTAATTTTAATAAAATGTAATGACAATGGAGAGTATCCTACCTCTATCTGTGTACATCTTGTGTTCTGTATCTCCTCTGGATCTTTTGGTCGTATCTTCACTCCCTAAGGCACAGTGAGCAAGGGGTCTTTGTTGTTTTGTTTATGCAAATTACCCTTAGGAAACAGTCTCCCTGAGAGTGATAGGGTACTCCAGACGTGGACCCCTTGCTCCCTGTGCCTTAGGTAGTTCAGCTACACTTTATTAACAAGGCCCAATGAAGGCCGATATGTATATCGGGTTTGCTGTTTCTCCTGTTCAGGGTAGAATTGCCTGGTATTTTGGGGCTGGACCACTCTAGTGAGTAGGACCAGACTGATATACTACAGGATATTTCTCCCTATGAAGGGCACAAGTGATAAAAGACGTTGCTCTCAGAGTGGGTTATTATGTCCATGGAACTAACCTATTAAGATTAGTTTGTTCTCTGATTGAGCACCTCTATTTTGTTTATAATAAGTATTATAATTTATAAATAATATATTTTTTTTTTAATTATGTTTACCAAATATTAACCTCTAATATATAATACAGCATTTATAATTGATAAAAATACTTATAATGTTCTTTTTATTGTATTTCTATTGTATATTTTAATATTAAATATTGAATTACTGAAATATTAATAATCAATATTTAAAAAATATATATGTTTACAGTCTTATTTTATCTAAGAATATAATTACTGTAATCCATAAAAATGGTATACAGCTATTTTTAGTTTGAAAATAAAATACATTTTGATGACTCTGGTGTACCCTGGAAGGTTTCTTGATATACTGGTGGAAATGATGATAGAGGGGCATTTACATTTCTAGAGGGCTATGGCTGCATTAAATGAAGCAAGGTATCTGCCTCTGGGCCAGTGAAGGAGAAGGGATTTGGTGTTAATTTCAGTATTATCCTATCTTCAAATAGAGGGCCTGGACTTTGGCTGTTCCTTTTCCCAAGACCCCTAGCTCCAAAGAGATGGAGAGACAGGGAGGGGGAGAGAAAGAGGGAGAGAGATAAGGGAGAGAGAGAAAAAGGAGAGGGAGAGAGAGAGAGAATAAAAGAGATGGAGAAATAGGGAGGGAGAAAATAAGAGGGAGATATAGGGAGAGAGAGGAAGGAGAGAAAGAAAAAAGGAGAGAGGGAGGGAGGGAGAGAGAAATGAGGAGAGAGAGGGACAAAGAAATAAAAAGGAGGGAGAGAGATGGACAGAGAGAGAGAGAGAGATAGGGATGGAGAGAGAGGCAGAAAAAAGAGAGCGAGGAGAGAGAGGCATGGGAAGAGAGAGGAAGGAGAGAGAGGAATGAGTGTGGTATATGGACAGTGAGAGAGAGAGAAAGGAGAGATAGGGATGGAGAGAGAGAGAAACATAAGAGGGAGAGAGGGAGGGAGGGAGACATGGGAAGTGAGAGCGAGGACGAGATAGAACGAATAGAGGAAGACGGGAGGGAGATGGACAGAGAGAGAAAGTAGAGATAAGAAGGTAGAGAGCTGGAGAGAGAGGTAGATAGAAGAGGGAGAGAAAAAGGAGAGGGAGACATAGAGAGAAAAAAGGAGAGGGAGAGATGAGAATGAGAAAAAGGAGAGATAGGGAGGTAGGGAGAGAGAGAGAGATGAAGACAACGGAGAGGGAGGGAGAGAGATGGACAGATAGGGAGGGAGAGAGAGAGAGAGAGATGAAGACAATGGAGAGGGAGGGAGAGAGATGGATAGAAAGAGGGAGAAAGGAGAAAGAGAAGACAGAGGGAAGGAGAGTGAGAGGAGACATAAAGATGAAGAGAGAGGAGAGGGAGATGGAGAGAGATGAAGGAATAGATAGCGAGAGAGGGAGAAGGAGAGGGAGACGGGAGAAAGAGGAAGAAGGGAAAGACAGAAGTTAAAAGGAAAGGGGGAGAAGGAGAGGGAGAAAGGGAAATGGAGAAGAATAGAGAGAGGGAGCAGGGAGAGGGAAAATAGAAAGGAAGAGAGAGAACTAGAGAGAGGGAGAAGGGAGAGAGAGAAGTAGAGATAGTGATAAAGAGAGGAGGGAGAAGGAGAGAGGAAAATGGGAGAAGGGACAAGGTAGAGAGAGAGAAATAGCAAGAGGGAGAGGAAGGGAGAATGAGAGATAGAAGAGATAGAAGAGAGGGAGAAGGGAGGGGATACAGAGAGGGAGAAGGAGCGAGAGGGAAGAAGGTGAAGGGACGGAAAGAAGGGAGGGATCACATATTATAATTGTCTAACTGCGATTCGTCGTCACGCTTCAGACGAATCGCAGTTAGACAATTACAAACTGCTGCGCATTGCGCAGAGCGCGGCGCGAGCCGCGCATGCGCAGAGCGCACCGCGCTCTGCGCATTACACAGAGCGCGGCCCGAGCCGCGATTGCGCAGAGCGCGGCGCGAGCCGCGCATGCGCAGAGCGCGGCACAAGCCGCGCTTGCGCGCAGCGCGGCCCAGTGGGGAAGAGGGGGGTAGAGGCACAGAGGGAGAGTAAACTGCTGCGCAGAGCGCGGCGCGAGCCGCGCTTGCGCGCAGCGCGGCCCAGTGGGGAAGAGGGGGGGGGGGGGGTAGAGGCACAGAGGGAGAGTGGGGAAGAGGGGTGGGAGAGGCACAGAGGGAGAGTGGGGAAGAGGCACAGAGGGAGAGTGGGGAAGAGGCACAGAGGGAGAGTGGGGAAGAGACACAGAGGGAGAGTGGGGAAGAGGCACAGAGGGAGAGTGGGGAAGAGACACAGAGGGAGGGGGGAGAGACACAGAGGGATAGGTGGGAAAGAGACACAGGGGAGGTAGAGGAGGGGGAAAAGACACACGGGAGGGAGAACAGGGGGAAGATACACATGGGAGGGAAATGGGGGGGGGGAGAGGGGAACAGACACAGGGGGAAGGGGGAAAGAGACACAGGCCAGGGGGGAAGAGGCACAGAGGGAGAGGGGGGAAGAGGCACAGAGGGAGAGGGGGGAAGAGACACAGGGGGGAGAGATACAGCGGGTGAGGGAGGAAGAGACACAGAGGGAAGGGGGGGAAGAGGTACAGAGAGAGGGGGAAAGAGGCACAGAGGGGGGGGAACAGAGGAAGGGGTGAAGAGACACAGTAGCGAGACACACAGAGAGAGGCGGGGGAAGAGGCACAGAGGGAGAGGGTGGAAGACACAGAGGGTGAGGGGGAAGAGACAGGGAGGAAGAGGCACAGAAAGAGGAGGGGGAAGAGACACAGGGGAGTGAGAGGAGGGGGAAGAGACACAGGGGAGAGAGTGCAGGGGGGAAGATACACAAGGGAGGGAAATGGAGACACGAGGAAGGCTGTAACAGACACATGGGGAGGGGGAAAGAGACACAGGCCAGGGGGGAACAGACACAGGGGAGGGTTGGGGGAGACACAGGGGGGGGGAAGAGATGCATGGGAGGGAGAAGGGGGAAAGAGACACAGGGGAGGGGTTTAGAGACACGGGAGGGAGAGGGAGGTAAAAACACGGGGGCAGGAGATGCAAAGGAGGTAGACGAGGTGGAAGGAGACACAAGGGAGGGAGAGGAGGGGGGAAATAAGACACGAGGGAGGAAGTAGACAGAGGGAGAGACTCGCAATGAGCTCCAAAGGGGCTCATTGCAAGGCCTGTGATGAGCGCCAAAGGCGCTCATCACAAGGCCAGTAAAGTAGAGGGGGAGAGGCTTACATTGTGTGGCAAACAGCATTACCAGGCTTCAGTTTTTATTGCCGTCATTTTTGACGGGCAAGTCGCTAGTATATATATATGCTGTATAGGAATTGCTCATTTTCTTTCAAACTATAGTCCAGCCCCCAACAGTGTCTGAGGGACAGTAAACTGGCCCCCAGTTTAAAAAGTTTGAGGACCTGTGCATTAAACAAATGTCTTCTTTCCTTGAACTGTTCCTTTAACGTTCAAATAGTCAGACATGTTGAAGGTTGTACTAAAGTAAAGAGATAAGATCATTCATTGCAATCTTTGCTGTTGTGAAATATTAATGTCATGCTTCTAAATGCTATGTATTCCCTTGTATTTTGTTTACAGCCAGATAATTCTCTTAAGAGGAGGCATGTGTGCGTTGTACAGTCGTGTCTGACTCTCTGTGATATTCATGGACTGTAACACACCATGCTTATCCACCTGGTATTCATGGCAGAGATACTGGAGTGGGTTGCCATTTCCTTCTCCAGTGGGCCACAGCATACAGCTCCTGGTATTCCTAGGTGGCTTCCCATCTACGTACTGGCCAAGCCCAACCCTGCTTGGATTCAGGGTGGTGTGGAATCAAACCCAGGTTGCAGCGCTGAAGGCACAGAATCCTAACCACTGGATCACCAGGGAACCCCCATCTGACTGTAAATGTTTTATAAACTGAATGCGTTGTCTAATAAATCCATTATAAAAAATATAAAATATAATTAATGTCTGCTTTTTTCATTATTTTTAACAGGTCAAAATATTAAATGCAAAAATTCTCTGCTTCTGTCTCAGGATGCGCAGGAATACTCGCTGTCTGCTTTGTTTACTTATAAAATTGATCATATTTGTACTTTAACAAATATCTTCCATTGCTAACACCTTAGCCACGATTTAATAGACATAAGACGAGATCTGTCAGGAGATGTAAAAAGAGAATCACTCCTTGTCAATCCTTAGTTATCTCCATTGGCACAACTCCTAAAAATTACCTATTTGTAGCTTAGGAGGCAAGCGTGTTTCTGTGAGATAGTGCCCAGTTATCTCACACTAAGCCAAAACAGGAGCTCAGTGCACTTAGGTAACATAGGAAAAGGGTCACATTTCAGATGGAGAATAAATGCTTTCAGAATTATAATTATAACTTATATAAGTTCTTACTTTATTATTTTTTATGGAATTATTAAGACTTTGTATAATGCCTGCACATGAAGAAAAAAAATGAACAAGAGCTAGATGTTTTAATTTGGTATTGATCTTTAATAAAATTCCTGTTTAATAACTGGAAAAAAAAAACAGTATTTAATTTAATTTCAAACATCAACTTCAAAACCTCCAGCTGAGCAACTTGCATCCACTCCTTAAGACTGGGAGGCAGTCCTATATGGTAAGACACAAGCTTATGTTTAGACAAGTGGACCATTCATTGGTTGGAGAAGTGTTAAAGTGGTCTAACATGGTAAGGACACAAGTCTGTGATCATTTGTGATTGCCTCCTAGTCAGTACTGTTCCTGCCCCTTGATGGTCAAATAAGGGGGTGGAGACAAGCAGCTAAACTGAAGGTTTCAAAGTTTATGTGGTTAATTTTGATAAAGTAAGTTTAATACTGAATATTTTTTTCTCAATAATTCAACAGAACTTTTAACAAAACTCAATGCCTTATTAAAAGTTCTAGCACATTACTGTGGCCCTTTAGATAATACACAATGCAGATAAACTTTCCTTCAACAGAACATGACTGGTCACTGAGGCCAACACACACTTTAATAGTTTTAAATTTTTAGCATGCCTTGCATCTGAAAATACATTTATATATTGTTTTTCTACTATTCGTTTACTGCCCTTCATCAGACAAGCATTACATTTATGACTTTGTTTTTTTTTAGCATTACATAAACCTATACATTTAAAAATACTCCCATTGATTGACTGAAGCCACCTTCTCCTACTTGCTGTAAAGCAGATTTTTGGAGACTTTAATTTTCTTTTATCTCATGTAGTGTCAATTATGTGTAGCTTTTTCAAACTTAATTTCCTGAACTTCCACCACTATATATATTGCAACTAAAGGACCACTGTACTTTAGGAAAAATGACAGTGCTTTGCAGTGGGCGTAGGAACTAGGGGGGATCGGGGGGACAAATCCCCCTCAGATTATATGAATAGGGGACACAAAAAAATAGGAAAAATAAACTTATTCATGCGTTTCTAGATTTGGCCACTAGAAGCCATTGCTATGGAGCGGTATGTCTTTTCCATGAAAGCTTTGACCCATAATTTATATATATATCTATATTACTACTAATATCATATCTTAGGATAATAATTCCCCCCCCCCCCCCCCCCACAATCATCTAACCTTTTTCCTGATCTTACACACTGTAACAATGCTTTCTCATTCTTTCCTCTTTCTTATATCCTCCTGCCTCTCTCTCAGACTTTCCTTTGCAACCTCTCCATATCAAGTCCCCAACAATATTACCATCTCACCTTCCTTGCTCTCCTCTCCTCTTCTCTGGTCCTATGAGCTCCTCTCCCTCCAGTCACAATTTTATCCCCTCCCTAACACTCACAAGCAGAAACAGCACTGTAAGTCCCAGTCCTATCTTCTCTCTCTTTCACTCCTTCTTCTGGCTGCGGGAGATATATCCCCTAACACAGGCCCCTCACTCATCTCCACTTGCTGTCAGCCACGCTCTGGTTCAAGGCCAGCAAACACCCGTAACACCCAGAATGTGATATCCATCACTTGTCACAAATCTTCCACTCTACCTTTGTCCTGCGCCCTCTGGAATGTACGCTCTATATGCAATAAACTCACTTTCACTCATGACCATTTCACTACCAACTCCCTAAATCTACTGACTCTCACTGAAACCTGGCTCTCTTCCTCAGACACTGTCTCCCCTGCAGCACTCTCTCACACACATAGACCTGGGAACAAACAAGCTGGTGGTGTGGGTATATTGCTTTCCACTCGTCCATTTCACCTCATACCCCCTGTCCCATCCCTCCAATTCTCATCCCTTAAAGGTCATACTATCTGCCTCTTCTCATCTATCTCTCTACGTGTCGCTGTGATCTATCACCCCCAGACACTCCCTCTCAATTTCTTGATCACTTTTCTGCCTGACTCCCTCACTTTCTCTCCTCCAGTGTTCCTTCACTGGTACTTGGAGATTTTAACATTGCCGTTGACACTCCCACCTACCCAGCAGTAGCCAAACTGCTTGCACTCCCCTCCTCCCTTGGCCTCTTACAACTAACAGATTCTTCTATTTTATAATGCTGGACATTCTCTCTCTTGACTTTATCTTCACCAATCTCAGCACAACCTCCTACCCAGTCATCCATCCACTCCCTCTATCTGACCATCACTTCCTTACCTTCAACCTCACTACATCTTCCTCTCACCACCCTTCTTCAACCCCTGCCACCATCATGAACAGAAACCTACTAGCACTTGACCCTGCACAACTCTCCACTATTATCCAACCCTTTCTCAGCCCCATTACCAACCTAAACTGCCCTGACACTGCCACCTCATACTACAACTCTACTCTCTCTTCCAAACACAATATCTCCAGAGATGCTTCCGCACTGCTGAACGACTATTGAGGAAATCACGCACTTCAGCAGATTTCCTCCACTACAAATTTATGTTACGCTCCTATGCCTCCGCCCTCAACCTTGCCAAACAACACTACTTCACATCACTAATATCAACTCTGTTCTCTAACCCCAAGCATCTGTTCACCACTTTCAATATTCTCCTCCACCCACCACCTCCTCCCATCCCTTCCTCTCTCACAGCTGAAGACTTTGCCAATTATTTTATGCATAAAATTCAAAACATTCGCAATGAACTCTCCTCTCATAGTGGTTTACACACTCCACCCTCTCAATTCACAAACAACACCCAGTATTCTTCCTTCCCCAATCCCACAGCCACCATGAACTGCTTTGACCCGATACAGAGGACGAAGTCTCCAGCCTGCTATAATCCACTCGCTTTACTACCTGTCCTCTAGTTCCTATTCCATCTCAGCTTATCCCTCCCCTCTCAACCACGCTAATCCCAGCTATCACACACCTCTTCAACCTTTCCCTAAATACTGGCAGGTTTCTATCTTCTCTCAAACATGCCATAATTACACTCATGCTCAAAAAACCCTCATCTGACTCTGATGTCGCATTTAACTACCACCCGTTCTCTCTACTTCCCCTGGCTTCCAAACTACTGGAGCAGCCTGTCTATAACTGCCTTACCAGCTTTATTTCCTCTAACTCCCTTCTTGACACCTTCCAGTCTGGCTTCCGGCCCCAACATTCCACTGAGACAGCTCTCAGTAAAGTCACTAATGACTCCACCAAGTTTAAAAGGTCACTTTTCCATTCTACTTCTTCTAGATCTCTCTGCTGCCTTTGACACAGTCGACCATCCACTTCTTCTGCATATCATCTTCTCCCTCTGTTTTCAAAACACTGCTCTCTCATGGTTCTCATCATACCTACAAAATCGATCATTCAGTGTCTCCTTCTCTGACACCTTCTTCTACTTACCCCCGTCTGTTAGTGTGCCCTCATCTTCTCCATCTACACATCCTCACTTGGTACCGTAATAAACTCTTTTGGGCTTCCGTATCATCTCTATGCAGATGACACTCAAATCTATCTCTCACCACCAGATATATCCCCCTCTCTTCTGACACACGTCTCCAACTGCCTTTCTAGTATATCCTCTTGGATGTCTACCCACCATCTCAAACTCAACATGTCTAAGACTGAACTCCTAATCTTCCCTCTCTCTACCACAGCTTCAATTCCTCACATCTCTCTCATTGTCAACAACAATATCATCACTCCCACCTCCCAAGCCCATTTCCTTGGGGTTCTACTGGACCCTGCTCTGTCTTTCATCTCTCACATACAGTCACTAACTATATCTTGCTTTCTCCATCAAAAAAACATCTCCAGAATTCGCCACTATCTTACACAAGACACAACTAAAATCCTAATAAACTCTCTCATCATCACTTGACTTGACTACTGCAACTCGCTTCTTGCTGGCCTACCCAACACCCGACTATCCCCACTTCAATCCATAATGAATGCCTCTGCTAGACTCATCTTCCATACACAACGTTCAGTGTCGGCATCACCTCTCTGTCAATCCCTCCACTAGCCTCTTCTTAGCTTCCAGAATACAATTTTAAATCATGACCCTAACTTGCAAAGCCCTCAACAATAACACACCCCCGTACATCTCTGCTCTCATCTCCAAATATTCCCCCAACCGCCCTCTTTGTTCTGCTAATGACCTTCTTCTTTCTACAACTCTTGTCACCTGCTCTCACTATCGCCTTCCGGACTTTTTATCGTGCTGCCCCAATTCTCTGGAACTCCTTGACTCGCTCCACCAGATTATCCTCCTGCCTCAAAACATTCCAAACCTTACTAAAAACGCATCTCTTTAAATAAGTGTATCACCTTCCACCCTAACACACTCAGCACCACTCTCTCCCTCCTTTACCACACACAATACCTTTAGGTTGTAAGTCTGCGACTTTCAATCCTGCAGGGTGCTTTGGGGAAAGCACCATGGACACTGGATTTGAGGCTCAAAGACAGGACCCTCCTTGCTTTGCTATGTGTTGATTTGTATTTATGTTTGCCTGGAACTTATCTTATGTACAGAGCTACGCAATATGTTGGTGCATTATAAATAAATGATAATAATAATAATATATATACTGTAAGTTGGCATATATATATATATAATTTTTTTATCATATTTAATCACATTGCGGGGTGGGGGGATGGGGCCCCCAAACATTGAGAAGTTAAACAAATTCATTGAATAAAAGTTTTTGAGGGGAACTGCATCACTAGCTCCCCCACCCTCAGAGCAGGGCCATGGTGCATTGTACCGGGTGCACAGGCGGTAAATCCACCCCTGCTACCTGCTCTGGGAGTAGAGTTGAATTGCACTACTCAGGGCCACAGTTTTTTGTCTCTTTAAACTGTATCCACCCCATATTTTTTTTAGCACCTACGTCCATGGTGTTTTGGGACATTTCAAAGACCAGAGGTCATGAGCATCAAACCATTTTTTAATTAATATACTGCTTATTTCATGGGCACTTCCATTTTGTGCTGATAGTTTTCCATTAGCCAAAGGGATTTGATATTCTGCTTAGTGCAGTTGTTATGAGACTATACTTAGTCTTCTGAATCATGTACCCTCTCATGTGTCTAACTTTGTTGGGAACAAAAGCAAATGTCTGTTGCTACTTATGCAAAATTGAATACAGTTTAAAATTGATCATTTGAACAGATGTTTAACCACCACTGCACACTGTACCCCAGTACCCAGGAAGTAATAAAACATTTTTTCATTTATATACAAGTATTTCGTTTTATTTAGTTTCTATATTATTTACTAAAGTTTCCCAACCACTTGTGTGAAAAAGACTTGATACCACTGATTTTCACTTTTAACTAAGCTAGTCAGAAATTAGGAAGAACACTTGAGAGATTTCCATCCAGCCTACCATATTCTACCTTGTTCATTTGATATTTTCCATTAATTCTTTACCAACTGTTTTTGTTCCAGTTCTACTATCACTATAATAGTTGTGGACCAAGAACATTGGTCACGTTGCAGAACATTGATCACGTTGCAGATCGTTGGTAACGTTTGCGGCCCTCGCTAAGTGAGGCAGTTGAGGTATGCTTGGCTTGTAGGACTTAGGACTTAGGACCGAATCACGTAAAAAGCCCGAACCACGCAACTGGGAAGACCACCAAAAAAACAAAATTATGCCTCAAATTCACTGCCACACTCACACACAGCACAGGGGGAGAACCAGGGAGCTTGTCAGTGAGGTTGCAAGTTTATTTAAGGCATATTTGGCATTTTTTCACAATCGAAAATCGCCTAAGCAAGAAAAAAATGGCTGCCGAAAAACATAAACACGACGGATAAAAGGCCGAATGACATAAAACCAGCCCTAAGCAGTAACACTTAACGCAAGCCAGTAACATTTAACCCAAGGCAGTAACAGTTAAACCAAGGCAGTAACACAACCCAAGGCAATAACACTCATTGCGAGGCACCTAAACTACATGGGGGGAAAAGCAAGGCCTATAAAGTACACAGGGGGAGAGGATTGCAATGAGCCCCGAAGGTGCTCATTGCAAGTCATGCAATGAGCACCAAAGGCGCTCATCGTGGGGCTCGCGATGAGCGCCGGAGGTGATCATTGCAAAGCAGGAAAGTTGAGGCTCGCAATGAGCGCCGAGGTGCTCAGAGGGCCCATAGCCTCGCATTGTGTGGCAAACAGCACTGCCAGGCTTACCATTTTATTCCTGTCTAAGATGCTCAGTTACAAATTATGATTCATGTTGCCACTCAGTAGTATGGCCATAATTGTTCCCATGATTCTCCATACGAAAGTCCTTAGTGTCCCAAAAGTGTAAAGCTGCAGGAGATATGAAAGTCCCTTTAACAACCGAAATGCAGCGATACTTATCTTAACAGGCCCAATTGTCTGACCTACATAGTGCAGCCTGCAATCACAGTATTTTATTCACAATGTTTACCTAGGCTATCATTTTGAACACACCAATAAGTATGGGGTGCCTTTTGGTTGAGATCCATTTTATTTATTCTTTTGTACTGGGGTTACATTTTAGTGATGCCAAAAGAATTTTCAATAACAGTTTTTATGGTCAGAAAATTATGCTCAAGGCATCTGTAAAAAGCTGAATCATATGTTGCATTGGAGCAACATACAAACTACTATTTTATTTTATCTACCAGACTCCACACAAGATGGCCAGCACCAGTTTTTTACTTTTTAACTAAATAAACATATGTTAGTTGGCCTCAATCAAGTAGCTGGACAGCCTTTACCCTCTAAATTATCCATATCCAATAATACATATGTTAGATAACTTATATTTTATGATGGTAAATAATAGAGCGACTCTCCCCTTAAATAAATATGTATGATTGCTATATTTATGAAAATTACTTGTCCTTATATACTTTTATGAAACTCCTTTATCTATATTCATACTTATTTGAAAACCATTCTAAAAAGTGTCTTATATTATTTGGATCTTTCCTATTTTGTCCCAGCCTAGTGCGGTTGCACTACCGCTAGGTGGCATTACAGTTGCTCACCAAGACTTTGTTCAATTTATTTTTACAGTATGTGTTAGACATAGAGTTTAGGGGTTAGGGTAGTAATGGCAGATGATAAGTTTTATATAGTAAAATAGTTACGTGCACAGCACACCACTACTTTACTATGTAAAGTTTATCATCTGCCACTGCCCTAACCCTAAACCCTAACCGCAACCCCTAAGTCTTGGCGAGCAACCATAGCGCCACCTACTGACGCTTCACGCCACTGCTGGAGGACACTAAATTGGAAAGGTTTATGGTGCATTTATGTAAATTACTTTGTGTAGAGTCATTTTGACTTCATAATTGTATGTCTAAAAAAAATATTTTTCTCTCATGTTGTCCTCAGTTTCAAGCTTTTTAGCTAAATGAATCTAAAAGAAAAAAATCAATGTCTTTAGTCAGCACTTTGCTTTTCTTGAAAAATTCTGAATTTCATGGCTAAAAAATACAGCTGAGAAATTAAGTCAACATGTTTCATTTCAATATAGGTCTTTGACAGATATATTGGTGCTCAGTGGCTCAAGGGTAACATTAAATAAGTGTAGGAAGTTTTCCAACTACATGAATGAGGCCCAACTGACCTATTTTTACTCAGCTAAAAAGTGCAACAAATTATACTGGAGAGCTTTTCTGGAGACTCGTGAGTAAAATGAAATTATAATTTGCTATGAGCTAGCACGAATTTTCTGTTGCTCCTCTGTAGCACGTAACACTTTGTTGCTTACAGGTGCATACTTTTATCCTCGCAAAAATTATATTGAAAATACATATGATATCACCAGAAAGTGATCACACTACAGAGGAATAAATAAGATGGAGAGGAATACAAAGCAAAAAAAATACCACCACCCTCCCGTAGACGTACTGTATTCCATAGTGCTTGTTAGTCACTTACATATCTTTCAATTATACTCAAGGTAAACAATTACTATATATAAGCTTGTGTGAATCTGTTACTTGTTGAAGACTCAGGGCCAGATTCAGTTCCAAGCCCGCAACTCGATCACAGATAGCCAAATGTCTGCAAGTGAGTTGCGGGCTCTTGTTGGTTTCCGATTGCGATGCTATTCAATTGCTCAATGTCGCAAGTTACAGGCCCCAAGCAAAAAACGTGAACCATGAACTGGTTCTGAGCACTTAAGGGTGGGAACATGATCAATTCAGCAAGCCTGTAACCGCCCATTTCGAATTAGCCAATAGAAAAGAGACTGTCATAATTATGGCAGTAAAACATGGAGGTTACATGTCAACCAATTAGGTTCGGGGGTCCGATATACGATCAGACTCGCAAATCATAACAATAAAGCATTATGAAAAATAATGTCAATACTGTTTTAGTCCATATGGGTGGCCTGATATGTATAAACTCATTGATACCCGAGATCGATTTAACCCCAGAAATGAAACATAAAAATAAAATTAAAATCCTGCCGATTTGCGGGCTTGAGACTGTTTTGCAATTCATTCTAATGTCTATCATCGCTTTTTCATTATTTATAGTGCAGTATTGATTTTTTATTTGGATTCACAGTGCTAAGAATAGTTGTTTAACCCCCTTGCAGGGCCTCTCTAGCACTCGTTGGATTTTCTCCTTTATTTGCCATTTACGGGTGTGAATACATTTGCGGGCTTGGGGAAATTGAGCAATTGAATAGCGATTTTAGCCTTTTGAAAGTGACAGATTAAAGGCTTCTAGAGGCTGTAAGTTATGAGTTTAACCGTTGCCATTTTTTGAAGCCTGTAACTCGAAAGCCATGCCGAGGCCGCAAAAAGACCCAATTTAATAGCAAATTAGCTTGTGACCTCACTTACGGGCTTCCAGATCTCCCGAAAGCTCAATTGAATGGGGGTCTCAGTGAGGTCCCTTGAACATTGCATCCGGCTCTTCCTATGATCATGCTAATAAATCCAGCTAAATTTTAAGACATGGACGTGGTTGTTTTCTTCATCTGGTGGTATTCCCAATTAAAGCATAGGAGACTATTTATGTATGAATAAAATACTTAAAGGATTTCTGGCATTAAATATGCTTTCATGTATTTATTTACATTTCAACTTCTGTGTTTCAGCTTCGAACAAATCTGTTTCTACCAATCATGGGTGTAGGAGAAAAAGAAAATCTGAGGGGATATCGCATATTGCACTGCAAACTGGTCATTAAAAAAAAAAATAGGACCGCCTCCTCAGCAGATTTTCTCCTACACCCTGGACCTAGTAAGGGAGGAGAGAAACAACTATGTTGGTACTTTAAACAGTAGTACTTTAAAACAAAAGTACATTTTAAATGCTACAATAAATTTTATGGAAAGAATTCATTCAAGCTATTTTATTGTTAGAGGGCCACTGCTGTCCTATATCTAAAATGTACTATGTCAGCAAACATAAGACCTGGAGATGATTGTGGCTCAGATAATGAGCTTCTTATTGCAAAGTTCAGATTTAAACTGGGGAAGAGAGCAAAAATCATCAGACAAAGGAGATATGCAATAAATAATAGCCTTTGTGAATTTGTAGTGAAAGTAAAGAATATATTTAAGGGACTAGACATGGAAGAAACGCCTGAAGAACTTTGGACAGAAGTTTGTGAAGATAGAAAAATATTTATCCAACTGAATGCAGCGAACAAGTTATGACAAATTAATGTCTTATTTTTCCCTTAATGTGTACCAGACAGAGCATAAACAATTCATGGTAAACATTTTTATACAGTTCTTGCACAACTTCCCTTGGTAAACACAAGTTTGACACATTTTTCCCCCTTTGAACTACCCCATGAGGGGGAGTTCAGTTTCCAAGAGCCTGGCACCAGCTGCCTACTTCCCCACCTAGGTACCGAGGGGTGTAGAGCCCCAGCTATCAACTACCTCTGGGTAGGATCTGGGTACTGCACGGGTGGATTAGGTAGTGTGGCGGCTGGAGACAGAGAGTCTGGGTAATGGGTCGTTGTATATTGCATGTGGGGAACCATAGATCTGAGGTGTGTAGGCTTATGTTTTCAGGGGAATAGGCCCTCCACTAAACGGGGAGCCCAGTGAAGGGTAGTGGGGCTGAATAGCAAGCTCAGCTCAATTCCTGAGTGGGAACGGTATAGTGGTAAGGCATATGAGCATAGGTGAATAGAGATGTTGGGTCTATCTGCTCCACAGCCGACCCTCAGATAGGGGTACCTATTATTGAGTCAGAGGGGACTCAGCTAGGGCAGTTGAGGCAGCTCCGTGGGTCATCTGATGTTAGTGGCTGATCTTAATTTCCCTAACGATTTTATCAATTCAGGTAGCTAATTAGATTGGATGGGGGAATCACAAACAATTACTAAGGTCAAGTGCTTCCTAATTTGTGGTTAACCACAAGATAAAGAATCAGAGGGGTATCTTGACACCACTTGACCGCTTATTGCGAGTTAATACTGGACAAGAACCCTATCCCGGCCCTGGGCCTGGGATCAAACTGGCTATCGCAGTTAGCGACTAAAAGTGTCTACTGATCACCCTTAAAGTTGTGCTAAGCCCAAAATATTTCATTAGGAGCAGCTGCAACGATTGCTTCAGTAAAGGGGCAATATGGCAAAGATGGCTTGCTTAAGAAAGAATAATAAGCTGGTAACTATAAGTAAGCAGATCTAAATAATGATGAGACAAACAGCACATTTAAAAGATAATAATTGAATATCATGAAGATGATGACACACAAATACATCCATCCGAATTTTAGCAATCTGTATGTGCACCAAGAAGTCGGGAACAACCAAATGATTCAAGATCAGGAAATGAGTTCAACCGGGTTGCATATTGTCACCTTATTTTATTTTTAATATTCAATGTATATATGTAGAATACATCATTCATAAATTTGGGCAGGATGAATCGAAACCCAGAATTAATATTGCTGGCAGAAATATCAACAACCTCAGATACGTAGATGATACTACTCTCATGGCTACAAGTGAGGAGGAATCAACGGGCCAATTGATGAGAGTGAAAGAAGAGAGTGCAAAAAGCTAACATACTGCTCAATGTTACAAAGACGAAAGTCATTGCAAACAGCCATTTCAGTTCCTGGCAAGTTGTTTACTTCTGGGGAGGAAAGCAAATCTGAACAAGCTTTTAAAAAAAAAAAATATTACATGCTTAGCAAAGGTCTGCATTGTTAGAGCAATAGTATTCCCATTAATAATATACGGATGTGGACCATAAAGAAGGTTGATCGTTGTATGATTGACGCCATTGATTTGCAGTGCAGGAAAAACTGCTTAAAGTCCTGGCTGCAAGAAGATCCACTCAATTAATACAGAAATCAAGACAAACTGTTCACTGGAAGGTTTGCTCATGAGGCTAAAGCTCAAATATTTTGATAAGAAGATATGATTGAGGTACACAAAGAAGGGCCGACAGAGAGGGAGATGGATAGATGAGATAGTTGAAGCAATGAACATGAGCCTGATGAAGCTCAGAGTGGCATTGGCTGACAGATCGTCTCTGGAACTCCTTGCCTCGCTCCACCAGATTATCCTCTTGCCTCTAAACATTTAAAACCTCACTTAAAACGCATCTCTTTAAAGAAGCGTATCACCCTTCACACTAACACACTTATCTCCTCTCTTTCCCTCCTTTACCAATCACTATACCTTAGATTGTAAGTCTGCGAGTTTCTATCCTAAGTACTTTGGGAATTCACCATGGCTTTGGATTCCTAGCTCAAAGACAGGGTCCTCCTTCCTTTGCTAAATGTTAATCTGTATTTATCATTGTCTGAATCTAATTTATGTATTTATGTATAGCGCTACGGAATAGGTCGGCGCGTTATAAATAAACTATAATGATAATAAGGAAGGGCTAGCTAGTTGGCCTATTGGGTAATGTATGAGAAGCTTTTACATTTCTGCCTTGCAGTTACCTTGCGACTACCTGCTTCTGAATATGAGATGGGAGAAAGGAGATGACATTTTAACAGGGGTGTGTAGACTTTTTACATCCACTGTATATGTTAAGGAGTGTGGATTGTTTTAAAGCTTTTGCTGTGATTTGTATGAAATCCAAATTGATGCCAAATAAAAGGACCTTCGCCATATAATCCCAGTCCCTCTCAAATCAAATCAACTCATCTAGTCCTTGCTGGACTAACAGCCACATTAAATTCTAACTCCATTGCGGCATCGGCAAGTCTGCAAAGGCTGCGGGCTTTAAATTCGGCTGCATTACAGAGCTATTAAATTGAACCATGCCACGAGTTACGGGCCGTAGAGGCAAGCCCGTAAACCATTCTTGCTCCGGTTGGATGTACGGCCTTGAACATGATCAATTAGTCAAACCTGTAGTTATGGGTTTAGACAGAGCCAATGGCAAATGAGATCATCATCATTACGTCACTGAAAAATGGAGGTTCGATTTCAAAGCCTTACGGGTTTGAATTACGATCGGACCCACATTCCAGAAATAATTCAATATTAATAAATCAGTAAATATTATTTTCTAGTCCATGGGGGTTCCAATATATGTATTAACACAGTGATTGCCTGGATCAATATAACACGGAAATTAAACAGAAATAAAAGTATTTTATATTGCGGATTTGCGAGCTTGAGAATGTTGTGCTATTAATGTCACTTTCCCTTTACTTACAAGTACAGTATTGTGTGTATATTTGCATTTGGTTATGGGGTTGAACGCCAGTGGATTTGTTGTAATTTAATAGCGAAATTGGAACCTAACAGTTACAGGCTTGAGAGAAAAAGGATTTGCAAGCGTGGTTGCTTTATCGGGCCAATTTAAAAGCCGCAAGCCTTGCAGGCTACATTACGGGCTACGGTTTTACAGGTTCAGGGAATTTAATTTGGCTGTAAAGAATTACATCAAGTGAAAGTCTACTGCTGTTTGGGGCCTCTCTCCCTATTATATTATTTGAATTTATAAACTTCTGAAGATTGGGGTTAAAACTGTTCACTGGTACTCTTTTAAAAGTATATGTGGCTGATAGTTGTGGTTTCTTTACTGGTTTGGAGAAGACTATCATCTATCATTCATGAATGTTCTCCGTCATTTCTGTATCTTGAAGCTGTATCTTGAAGTGATCAAGTTTCTGTAATGTAAGAATGCCTAGGAATGTATTATTCCTTTAGAGATTTTAATCACAATTTATACTTGTTGTTCTCTAATCTGCCATTTTTTTTTTGCTTTACTATAAAAAAGATATAAAAATATCCAATCTCGTTGCCACTTTCTTTTGAGTTTTATTTTGTTTCATGTTTTAATTGAGAGATCATTGATCTATATGTGTAATCACATCGTTTATGAGCCATTATTGTATCTGGCTGGTTGGTTTCCACAAAGGAGGTGTGGAGGGCTTGCACTGTGTAACTACAGTATATTGTGTTCCACAAGATCACATATAAGCCATTCTTACTGATGGAGTATGTTTTGTGGGTTTGTGGCAGGACTGTCAACAGACATTTTGGAGCCCAATATACATCTAACTACCAGTGGGAAGTTGGGGAACTCAGAAAGATCAGAAGTGCTGCTTTGCCCTACCTCAAAGGACTTCTACACAGCATTGTAGAGCATAAGATGTGTGTTTCTCCTTGATTTATTATAAGACAGTGAATTAAAGCTGCCCCATTCCCTGTAGGGCCCCATACTACTGTACTCTATGCCCCTGCCCTTGTCAGTGGCCCTGCGGTGTGGCTTTAGGTTTTTTGTCCCAGTCTTTTCCATCCTGAGTGATATCTTGTTTTTAATGTTCCTTGATAAATTAGGTGTACCCGAAATACAAGTTTTTGTGCTGTTCATATCGTGATAGAGTTTGTTCTTGCATTTTCAGTGAAGTAATTTTCTTTGCTGACCTAATGAGTTGGGATAGTTTTCTGGGTGACAGAATTGTGATGTCATATCTGTATTGTGCCTGGATTTAGGTTAAGATATTGGGGTTTTGTAGTATAGTTAGTGAGTGGTAGAATTAATGTTTGTTGTATGTATTTGTAAGAAAGAAGTGAAGATTCTTCCTTCTGAGGAGAGATAATGTCATCTGTCCACCAGGTTGTGGCTATTGTTTTATGTGTTGGACCACCATGGTCCAATCCCACCCAATTTCTATCAAACTTGCCAGTTTTCGATAGAATGTATTCTTGGATACCGGGATTAGTAGGTCCCAGTGGACAGCCTGGCGTTCAGGTTGAACTGCTAGTTGGTCCAATGGCGAATGTTTATAACCCTTCTTAATGATGCTAAAGGTTGTAGTTGATCATTCGTGCACTCTATGTTCTGCTGCTCGCCCGGTGTCGCACCGTTTACTCAGCGTCCTAACGTACTATATGTAACAACAAAAAAAGAAGGGGAGGGGTAGGAGAAAGTGTACCACTATATAGTGCAGATCATTCACTGAGTCAACCTTAGTATTTTCTTTTTAATAAATAATGTGATAGTTGACTCAACCGAATGTGGATTAGGTTGCATAGAGCGCATAAACAGTATGCTACAAATGAGGTTGTTCTGACTGAAGCAAAAATACTGGGTATGCTTAGAACCCCTTAATTTTTTTCTTTTCAGTTGACTTGCACTGAAGACAATAGACCCTACGCTCCAGTGTATGTAGTAATTATTAATAATGGTCTTTAATTAGAATATGTAGGAAAATTAAACATTTTTAATAACATTTCAATTATTAAAATACTTGTTATTACCTATAGTTTTAAATGACACCATATTTAAAACCTATGCTGTGTCACTTTGCATGTGTTGTATATGAGTATGGACACCGTTGTTTACTAGTTATAAAAATGTGGAGAGAAAATAGGTTCAATATTTTAATAATTAGTTTTATTGAGATTGAGTTTAATAAAAACAATTTAATTTCCATCATTGTACATGTAGGATATGCTGTCTGTCTATAGAGTGGATTAGTATGTAGATTAACCAAGTCGAACACATTCTGATAGCTTTGCTGGACCTGTCTCTGAAGAAGTGCAATGTAAACTCACAAAATACATTAGGCTTGCTTATGCTCAGATTGGTCTCCACATGTCAAACATGGTAGAGACCAAGCCACCAGTGGAGATGCACCAGCAGGCGCTACCTTTGCTAGGCAGGTTCCAGGTCTGCTAACAGGGACTATAACATTCACTATAATATGAATATGTTCCTCTTGTAGAGAATATCTCACCATGTGATTTTGGACTATTGTGCTGGAGGGTAAAAGTCCCGAAAATATTTTGTTTATATATGCTTAATTTAAAAGAGCCCTGCTGAGTTGTTGGTTCATTAGGTCTGTTTTTTATACAGTAAACTCCCTGTTATCCGGCACTCACGGGGACTCCTTATTGCCAGATAAGTGTAGTTGTCGGTTAATCGGGAGTCCCCCCCCAAAAAGAATCTAAAGGACCCTTAAACACCCCAAACACCCACAAAATGCCTTTAAAAAGGCATTAGTACCTAAGCTGGGACATTTAGGCCCAAAGAAATCAATTAGAAAAAAAGTTAGTATTTATTTTTTTGCAGTCTCAAACTGCCGAATAGTGCCGGTTATGCCGGTTTCGCAGGAGTTTCTTTAAAATGGGGAATTGATGCAGGTGCCAGTTGCTTGAGAGTCACGGTTAGTTAGGTGCCAGATAACCGGGATTCTTCTGTACCACCTTTGATAACTGAGACACAGCCTGTAATTGGCAAGTACATCTAGTACTGTAGAAACATTAGCAGAGCTTTTAAGCACTTGTTAATAAAATTATGTTTAACTAGGCAAATAAACACTTAGGTAGTTTATTTTGATATTAAAAACAGGAATCATTCTATGTCCCTTTAAAAAGCTTCCATGCAGCCTATAAACTACCCAATCCTTTGCTGCAATTTCCTTGATGTAATTTGTATGCATTGTAATATTTTCTATTAATGTCTGTTTTGGAACAAGTTCCTTGTTAAGTTTTCAGCAGTATTAACAGTAGCATTTATAATACCTTGTCCAGTAAAGTGGTGAACACCAGTAAACACATTTATATTGAAACCCTCATTTAAAAAAATGTATGTCCCCTTCCCGTAGAAAGACTCATATTTGTGTAGTGCTTATTAATTTTAAATGATGAATCATTTTATTTTGCAGCAGAAATATCATTAAATGAAATAAAATAAAATATAGTTCAATTGAGTGTTTTGTCATCCGATGCGCAGACACCATCTGTACAGTCAATCAAGATACATCGTTATAGAATGAGGCCAAACCAGTTCAATCTCAGTGATATTTTAATGGCAGTAGTTGCTATATTGTGCATTACAACACAGCCCAGCAGAGCTTTAGGACACAGTCACCATTATGCATTAAGCACAAACAGAGAAAATAAAAGGAATACCGTAACAACACACTTAAGATGTTTTAATTTGACAATGATCATCAATAAAATTCCAATTCAATTATTTAGAAAATAGTATTCAATAATAAACTTTTTTTCATAATTCTAAAGTTTCAGTTGAGCTGTTTGCCTCCACCCCTTATGAGATAATCAAGAATAGGGAGTACTTTCACAAGGTGACAGTCATAAGCTTTTGTCTAGACAGGAGCAGATGCTTTTTATTGGCTTTTTATTTGGTGTTTTAAATTGGTTTACCTTGGCAAGGGCACAAGCTTGTGTCTTTCCATTTACTACCCTTAGATGACATTAAAGGTGGTGGAGACAAGCAGCTACGCTGAAGACTTAGTAATGGATGTTTGAAAGTAACTAAGAAGACATTTTATTAACGAGGAATGCCTAATCAAAAGATCTAACTCAGTGAGAGACAAACTGTTTCAATTGTAGAGACTCATATGTGGCCCCCGAATCTTAAAAGGGCCTTACAGTGCTTTAACCCCAAGTAAAATGGTAAAATCACCGTAGGAAAGAGGTACAGATGATGTTGAGAAGTATTTGCTTGTTTAAGAGAGATAACATGTACTGGGTTTTATTGAAGAGGGGCAGGCTCTCCCACTCAATAGAACAGTCTGGGGCATCATGGGATGTATGCAAAGATCACACTTGGTACCTGGGCTGCTTCTTACTCACCACTGATCTAGCTTATGTTGCTAGGGCAATACAATATATAATACCAACATGATTAAAAGGTGTCTGAAATACAGTGAAGTACTTGAGTGGTTTATCATGCATTACGAGAATGGGGTGTAAGAGGAGGGAGAAAGAAGGGGGAGAGAAGATTGGAGAAAAAAGATGAGGGAGAGAGAGTGGAGTTGGGAAAGAGAAAATAGAAGATGAGCTTTTTATCTAAAAGAGAGGAGGTGAAAGTGAAGAGGAAGAAGAAAAAAAGAAGAGACAGAGAAATTGAAGAGATAGGATTGGGGGAAAGCAGGAGTGAGAGATATGAGGAGGGGAAAAGAAGGATACGGTGGAAAGGAATAGGAAAGAGGGGAGATGGGAAGAAAAGGAGGAAATGATGGTTGAATAAGGAAACCGGAAGGAGGGAAAGAGAGGAGAGAGAGAATAAAGGTAGAAAATGAAAAGTTGGAAAAAGAGAGAAATGGAAAAGAGGAGAGAAAAAAGGGACAAAGTATGACAGAAGGGAGAGAGAGGGAAAGGCATAAGGGAGCAGAAAATGAAGGGGAAGAAAACAAAATGGAGACAGAAGAAGAGAGAATATGGAAGAAAGGAGCAGAGAGAAAGGAAAACAGATATACCTTTGGGCCTTTTCTGTGAACCTTAGAAACAGTACAAACAATTGAGTTTAGGATGATAGTCCCCTTTTTGATAAATATAGGCCAAAACAGAGTTGTAGGTATTAGACCATGGCCACTGAACTGGCATTCATTGGTACTCTATAGAGTAGTCCATTTAAAAAAAGTTAACATAAAATTTGGACTGCCCCCCCCCCCCCCCACACTTTCCTTAATTACTGTATCTTATTCATTAACATACAAAAATAAACCGATTAACATACATTTAATAAAAGTCACCAATTCCCAATGTCTGTGAGAATTAAGTAAAAAATCTATGTATTATGTATTTTAACATTTAACATACAGTGACTTGCAAAAGTATTCACCCACCTTGACTTTTTACCTAGTTTGTTACATTACAGCCTTAAGTTCAATGTTTTGTTAATCTGAATCTTATGTCATGGATCAGTACACAATAGTCTAAGTTGGTGAAGTGGAATGAGAAAAATATATACATAAAACTATATTTATGTAATAGAAAACAGAAAATTGGCATGTGCGTATGTATTCACCCCCTTTGTTATGAAGCCCATAAAAAGCCCTGGTGCAACCAATTACCTTCAGAAGTCACATAATTAGGGAAATGACGCCCACGTGTGTGCAATCTGTCACATGATCTGTCATTACATATACACACCTTTTTTGAAAGGCTCCATTGGCTGCAACACCCAGATTCTCTGTATTGATTCTATTGTTTTTGCAAACATGTCATGAATAAATGTAGATTCAATTCACTTTTGTTCCACTAATAACCAGTATCAATCTAATCACAGTGCTATGTACCTAAAATATCAATAATAGAATATGTATTCAGTTGTAAATCGATTTCTAACTGCAATACTAATTTTAAAAGTGTTAATAATGCATGGATAAGTTAATGGTTTGTCATTATGTAGATTGCAGATACACTGCCTCAAGTTTAAAATTTAAATATGCAATTTTTTTTGTCAGGCATCTCTGCAAAAAGAAAGACAATGAGTGGCACAAACAAAATAAGTGTTCTTTTTCATTCAATCGTTTTTGTTCCATGCTGACAGTCCTGTCCTCTCTTCACTCATAAAGTCATTACTTCTACAGGTACTTTAACTTTATTTATTCATTGTGCACATCATTGTAACTGTTTATCTTTCACTAGTCCTACCCTTCACCATGTCACTCTTATTTTCCTCTGTATCACATTTAAACGTATCATTTTGCAACCAGGCTGGAACTGATGATGTCATGATGCCAATGCATCCTTGTAGTCTTTTTTTTATTTATGGACAACAAATTTGCTTAGTACCCACCTTTTGGATTCTAATCCATTTCAATCCAATTCTGCACAATACAGTTTGGGCTTTTTACTTTGCTTATTTTACTTTTGTCATGTATACACCTTAATGCTCTCACTATTTCCAGGATGTCTCATTTCATATTGTTTATGTCACCATCTGCTACTTCAATTGGACTTGGTAAGAAACTGGTTCAAACCTATCCAGCAGAATTGTGTGGTCCTTGTACACCAAACACAGGAACCACGCCCGTTAGATTGCTTCCACAGACCAGGCTATCAGAAACATCATATACCGTATATACTCGAGTATAAGCCGACCCGAGTATAAGCCGAGGCACCCATTTTACCACAAAATACTGGGTAAAATGAGTGACTCGAGTATAAGCCGAGGGTGGGAAAAATGCTGCACCCTGTGTCCCTTTTGTGCCTTCTGTGTCCCCCTCTCTCTCCCGTGTCTCTTCTCCCCTCTCCCTTCCCTGTGTCTCTTCCAACCTCTCCCTTCCTTGTGTCTCTTCCCCCCTCCCTTATCACCCTTCTCAACCCCACACCTCATCCTCCCTCCTCATCCTCAACCTCTCTCCTCATCCTCAACCTCCCTCCTCAACCTCCCTCCTCATCCTCCCTCCTTATCCTCAACCTCCCTCCTCATCCTCAACCCCCTCCTCAACCTCCCTCCTCATCCTCAACCCCCTCCTCAACCTCCCTCCTCAACTCCCCCATCCTCAATCCCCCTCCTCAATCCCCCTCCTCAACCCCCCATCCTCATCCTCTCTCCTCATCCCCCCATCCTCAACCCCCCTCCTCAACCTCAACCCCCTCCTCAACCCCTCCTCCTCATCCTCAACCTCCCTCCTCATCCTCAACCTCCCTCCTCAACCCCTTCCTCAACCTCCCTCCTCAACCCCCATCCTCAACCCCCTCCTCAACCCCCCTATCCTCATCCTCAACCCCCTCCTCAACCCCCTCCTCAGCCTCAACCCTCCTCAACCTCAACCCTCCTCAACCTCAACCCCTCCTCAATCCCCCATCCTTAACCCCCCTCCTCAACCCCTCCTCCTCATCCTTAACCCCCTCCTCAACCTGCCTCCGCATCCTCAACCCCCTCCTCAACCCCCCATCCTCAACCCCCTCCTCATCTTCCTCCTCAAATCCCCTATCCTCAACCCCCTCCTCAACCCCCCATCCTCATCCTCAACCCCCCATCCTCAACCTCCCTCCTCAACCTCAACCCCCCTCAACCCCCCTCCTTAACCTCAACCCCCCTCAACCCCAACCCACCTCCTCAACCTCAACCCCTCTCAACCTCCCCCCTCAACCTCCCTCAACCCCAACCCCCCTCCTCAACCCCCCTCCTCCACCTAAACCCCCCTAAATACCTCCCCCCTCTCCCCTCACTTACCTGCTTGTGCCCAGGCCTCCGCTCCTTGACCCGACGCACATGTGACGTCACATGCGCGCCGCGTCATAAGCATATACCTGGTGCCGGCACCCGGTATATGCTAATGACGCGGTGCGGATGTGACGTCACATGCGCGCCGGCGTCGGGTCAAGGAGAGGAGGCCGGAGCACAAGCAGGTAAGTGAGGGGAGAGGGGGGAGGTATTTAGGGGGGTTTAGGTGGAGGAGGGGGGTTGAGAGGGGTTTATGCTGAGGAGGGGTGTCATGAATCACCCAGGGGCCATATTGGATTTGGTGTGAACTATGCTGGGGCCATTTTGTGACTGGCAGCATTTGCCATTTTGGGCTGGGTTATCTTCCACATGCTGTTGCCATGTGGAAGAACAAAAGGTTTGGGTTGTAATGATTAATTACAGTATAAGGTTGTATATTGTATTATGGAGGGATTGTATTTAGTTAACCATCCCCCAGTAGGTAAACACTGAGGCAGGAGCTGAGCTAAATGGGGTTAACCTAAACAAAGAGATTTGCCAGACAGCCAGGCACCTAGATAACAATGGGGGGCCTAGGAGCTCAACAGGAAGTTTCCCCTGGGACAGTCTGGGTCAGAATGGGCTTGGTGGCCACGCCTGGGGTTGGCCCATGGGAGGGGTCTGGTGGTTCCCATAGCCTACCTCTCTTACATTGGATAGAGGTAATTAGGTTACTCTAGAGGTTACCCTATTGGCCAGAGAAAGGGGAAAGGTTGATCCACTCCCTCCACTGTGTGTGTGTGAAATGTTTTAAATATGTTGTTCCAAAATAAAACGTGGTTCATAATTTTCATCAAGACGTGGTGTGTAGATGTATTATTTACCCGGGGACATATGCTTGCAGTAAGACTCGCCAGACTTACTGTCAATATTGCTCAGTCTAAACCAAGGGCTGAGACATGATGTTCCTGTACTCAAAGCTACTCCAAGGTCCAGAGTAACCCAAATCCGGTCAGCAGACCCCAGCCAGAGAGTGGGTCGTGATAATTGGTGGCATAGTGGTGGGGTACTCTGAGAAGGACCAGAAAATGGAGCAGATGGAAGCAGAGGACTACAGACTACTCCTGCTAAATCAATGGATGGCATTCATGCAATTATGGCATGGCCATGAGCTGGCAAGCTGGTTGGAGGAACTGGTAGAGAAAGAGATGGACTTGGAGGAACAGTACCTTGCCAGGATAGAGTCCTTGGGTGGCCGGAGAGAGGATCTCTATTTTCGTTTGGATCTAGAATATGGGGTCGGTGAGATTCTGAATGGTGATCCAGAATGTGGCATGGGAACTGGGAGGCTGAGTATGTGCAATTGTGGGATGCGATACCCAAGAAGTATTTTTACAACTCAGACGGTATGTACCAGAGGGAGTATGTTCACTGGAACTGGGGAGAGGCTTTTATAGACGGTAAACAAAGTGAGGAGTGGGAAGGGGTAAATACTGTTCCTTTGCCAACTCCTGGGGATGGAGAATGTTTGCCCCTAGAACATGCAGCAACTGTGTCAGGGCCTAGTCACCAGCCCCAAGAGCCAGAGACCCAGTGGAATCTTCCCTAGGTGGGGTCAGATAATCCATGTCTGCCCCCTGATACCCCAAGAGATTTAATCCCAGAGGAAGTGGGAACTGCTCACAAGCTAGGGCCAGATAAGTTAAGTCTGCCCTCAGAAGTTCTAGGCAAAGTGTGTTGGCCAGAACTGTTAATGGAGCCAGAGGCTCTGGATTATTATGTGATGGACGGTGGGAAGGGAGCCTTAGAGGCCAGGCTGGAAGGGAATGATGAGATTCCCCAGCCTGCATCAGATAACCACTGTCTGTAGCCTCACTCCCCAGGGGAGTTGTCCCCAGAGGTGCTAGTGAAGAACAGAGCCCAGGAGGGTTGTTTAAGAGACTGTGGGGAGGGAAAGGAATTGGTTTCTGGCTACAGGGAACCTGACCTCACACAGCAAGAGAGTGCCAGGGGCACAAAGAGCCAGGCCGGGGCAGCAAGCATGCCAGCTTTGGCAAAAGCATTATGGGTGCAGAGTGACACCATGATAGAGGGTGTACCAAGTGGGGAGATACCCTGGATAACCAGTGTCCAGGAGCCCACTGGAACAGACACCACTCCAAAGGCCCAGTTAAACCTGGAGGACTGGGATAAGGGTACCAAGCAAAAGGCCATAGAAGAAAAGGGTCAGCTGAGGGCCCCATAGCACAGCCTGGGTGGGAACAGCGTAGTTCTCCAGGCTGCAACACAGACAGACCCAGGGGAAGAAAACCAGGAGGGTCTGTCCAAAGATACAGATTTCCAGGATCAGAGCAAACAGAGCATCCAAGTCCGGACTCCATCAGGGACGCTGGAGTCAAGCGCAGACCGGTATGTACTTTACTGCAGTTATTGTGTTATTGGGCTCCCAACAATAATGATTTTGCTGAGAGAGGTACTGGACTGCCCCCTTGCAATCCCATAGGCCCAGAGACTGTTTTAGAGACCCCAGCCCAGTTGTGGGGACTGGCTGGGGGGAACAGGGTTGCTATGTGACAGAAACTGTGGCCCACCTGTTGTACTCTGGGATCCCAGATTATTGGGGAGGTACCCTGGACTATTTGGGTGGGTGTGAATGGGAAGAGCAATTTGCTCTATACAGTGGGCGCAAGGCCAAGGGCTGGGGGAGGTTTTTACTTTGCACTTTGGGACTGTTTTCTAAAGGATTTGAACGTTGAGAGAGTGCAGAGGGCCTAGCCAATCCAGAAGAGTCATGACTATCAGCGTAGCTGGGAAAATCCTAAGGGCATGGATGTTTCCTGCCACGCTTGGGGAGGTGTTGTCATGAATCACCCAGGGGCCATATTGGATTTGGTGTGAACTATGCTGGGGCCATTTTGTGACTGGCAGCAGTGGCCATTTTGGGCTGGGTTATCTTCCACATGCTGTTGCCATGTGGAAGAACAAAAGGTTTGGGTTGTAATGATTAATTACAGTATAAGGTTGTATATTGTATTATGGAGGGATTGTATTTAGGTAACCATCCCCCAGTAGGTAAACACTGAGGCAGGAGCTGAGCTAAATGGGGTTAACCTAAACAAAGAGATTTGCCAGACAGCCAGGCACCTAGATAACAATGGGGGGCCTAGGAGCTCAACAGGAAGTTTCCCCTGGGACAGTCTGGGTCAGAATGGGCTTGGTGGCCACGCCTGGGGTTGGCCCATGGGAGGGGTCTGGTGGTTCCCATAGCCTACCTCTCTTACATTGGACAGAGGTAATTAGGTTACTCTAGAGGTTACCCTATTGGCCAGAAAAAGGGGAAAGGTTGATCCACTCCCTCCACTGTGTGTGTGTGAAATGTTTTAAATATGTTGTTCCAAAATAAAACGTGGTTCATAATTTTCATCAAGACGTGGTGTGTAGATGTATTATTTACCCGGGGACATATGCTTGCAGTAAGACTCGCCAGACTTACTGTCAATATTGCTCAGTCTAAACCAAGGGCTGAGACATGATGTTCCTGTACTCAAAGCTACTCCAAGGTCCAGAGTAACCCAAATCCGGTCAGCAGACCCCAGCCAGAGAGTGGGTCGTGATAAGGGGGGTTTAGGTTGAGGAGGGGGGAGGGAAAGAGACACGGGGGGTAGAGAGACACACGGGGTGGTAGAGAGACACACGGGGGGGTTAGAGACACACGGGGGGGTTAGAGACACACAGGGGGTTAGAGAGACACAGGGGGGAGAGTGACTCGAGTATTAGCCGAGGGGGCCCTTTTTTGCCTTAAAAAAAGGGCTGAAAAACTCTGTTTATACTCGAGTATGTAAAGTAATCCCTTAGAATTAGGATTAATTCACAGACTGTACTTACATAAACAAGGTGTAAGTGTCAGACACAACTGTCATCCCCTTGTTAATAGTCACATTTTATACATTTTTCTGGCACATAGGCTGGCCAATCACAGTAAGCCCCATCCACTGAATAATAGGCTGCCCCTGCTTACTGGGAAACCCTGTACATTTGATGAGGTCAGGCCTTATTCTTATCCTGGTGATTATATTTAGGTGGGGCTGAGTGAGTTATCACCAGATAACAACATTGTAACATAATAGGCTGTTCCTGCTTACTGTGAAACCCTGTACATCTGATGAGCTCAGTTCTTAATCTCATCCTGGTTATTGTATTAACGATAACCATTTGCTGTAATCATGAAGTGTGTGTACAATTATTATCTATGAGACTACGTTGTTGGGCGTTTGGCCGATGCAATAGCCTGCAGAATATCTAATATGTTTTTTACAACAATTCCTATAACATGGAACATAATACATAAACCAACATACATACAGTATAACAGTGAAATCATATTTTAACCATAATCACTAAGATATACATAACCATAATAATAAAAACAGTCAGGCCCAAAACCAGTCAGGCCAAGGCCATAGTGTAAAACAGTCCGGTCAGGCCCTGGGCATGTTTATTTTTGTTTTATTCTAGTATTGTTCATTTTATTCTTCGCTTGATCCAGCTCTGCAGTTAAATACAAGGGACTATTGGGGTACTTATTGCAAATTACTTTACTATAACTGCTTTACTTTCTATCTAGCATTATTTTATTAATGATTGTTAAGTTTTAATAAATTTCATTTTAACATTTAGAGATGTTATTAATAAAATAATTATCTAGAAAAAAACACTTCAACTATGGCCTCAACTGGAGTAAGTTAGATAATAAATAACCGCAATTTTGCAGGTCTAAAATCTACCCTAATTTGCCCCACATCAAGGTTAAGCATGATATATTAGGTCTCCCCATTAATTACTTGGGCACATCCCCAATTTGCAATCATTTCAATGCCCATGGATGTGTATTTAGTGGTTATTTCTCATTTGTGCCAAATGCCAGAAAACTCATGCCTGTGTTATATGTCCTTCCGATATCGAATGTCTATCTGTCATTAACATAGGTTAGCTGTCAAAGCTTCTTTTTCATTAAAAATAATGTTACATTACTTACTTAATGCATTAACATTTGGTTTTAAGAAAGGAATTATAGCAATAAAAAATCTCACTCTTCCAAACAAGAATTGCCATTTCTACTAGGTCACTTGAATCCTACAGCAAGGAAGAGGGTTTCATTTCTCCATTACTCAAGTGGCTTTCCTCAGCTAAAGAATCCTATTCAGACACATTATCAGGAATTTGAAGATAGACCAAAAACATTTGAGGAGCTGGGGAAACAAATTCTGCTTTACATAAGAGCTTTTCATGCATTCAAAAATAAGGAAAAGCAAAAACACAGGAGTGTTTTGAAGGCAACTGTGGCAAGGAAGGGATTTTATTTCTCCATTACTCAAGTGGCTTTCCTCAGTTAAAGAATTCCAGCTCACTGTAAATCAAGAACGTTCTAAAGATTTAATCCTGTGGTCTACGTTTGTATCTTCCTGGAATGGTAAATCATTTTTTTTTTTCTAGCCAAGATAATATTCTCTCAGTAAGACAAACCATCACCGTTTCAAATGGCTTACTCTTTAAGATGATGAAGTTTTAAAATGTTTTGGCCAATGGAAATTGTCTCTTTAAAAAATTCTATAGAGTTTGATCTAATCAATGATTTATTTGCCTTATTGTTAGCTCTTCGGTATTGGGGCGACAAATGGCTCAGCCACCAAATTTGTAAACTTTCAGTGAAATCACCTTTAACTCAATTAATAAGATGAAATCAGATTAATTCCCACCATTTTCTTTCTAATAAATGTAGCCCTTTTGCCACTCTACAAACATTGGCCCCTATTCAATTGAGAAAATTGTAGTTTAAGAAGCCGTAAACTAATTTGCTATTCAATTGGCATATTTTTGCTAACCGCAAACGATTTACGGGTTATGGGCTGCAGTTTTTAAAATCATAACTCAGACCCAGCAAAGCCTTTGATCTTTCACTGTTACGATCGATGAAATCACAAATCGCCCGCAAATGTTCTCACACCCGTAAATGGCAATTGTAGAAGAAAATCCTACAGGTACTAGATAGGACTCGCAAGGGGGCTAAACACCTGATCATAAATGCAAATTAAAAATCAATACTGCATTGTAAAAGACGGAAAAAGTGATGAAAGACATTAGAATTCATTGCACAACAGTCTCAAGCTGCAAATCTGCAATAAAAT
Source organism: Discoglossus pictus (assembly GCA_027410445.1). Classification (NCBI taxonomy): domain Eukaryota; kingdom Metazoa; phylum Chordata; class Amphibia; order Anura; family Alytidae; genus Discoglossus; species Discoglossus pictus. The sequence continues at coordinate 44,166,075 of CM050164.1, forward strand.
CTTTATGTTTTTCATTTTCATGTCATATCAATCTCGGTAAACAATGAGTTAATACATATCAGGCCCCCCACATGGACTAGAACAGTATTACTATTAATTTGTATTATTTGGTACATTGCCGGATTGCATATGGGACCACTAAACGTTAATTGATTGATGTTTAGCCTCCATGTTTTACTGACGTAATGTTGACGGTCTCATTTACTATTGGCTGTTTCTATTGGCTGTTTCTAAAGCTGTAGTTACAGCCTTGCTTAATTGATCATGATCACGCTCTGAAATGCTACTTACGATTGCATGGTTTACGGTTTTGGCTTTCGGACAGGTAGTTGCGGGCTTGTTACATAGTTACATAGTATTTAAGGTTGAAAAAAGACTTTCAGTCCATCAAGTTCAACCTTTTAATATCTTCTCTGATCTGCAATATGCGGATTAACTATTAATTAATTAGTTGTTAATTAATTATTAATCAATTATTTAATTATTATTATTTTTTATTATTATTATTAATCCAGAGGAAGGCAAACAGAAAAAAAAAAAAAGCAAGACTTAGCCAATCTTCTCAAAGGGAAATAAAAAAAAAACAAAAAAAAACAATTCCTTCCTGATCCTAGACATCGGCGACCGGATTTCTCCCTGGATCAATACTGTCTCTCTAATTATCCATGATAACCCTGAATTCCCTTTTTAATTAGAAATAAATCTAGTCCCCTTTTAAAGTTATCTATCGAATCCGTTGTCACCACCTCCTCTGGTAGAGAATTCCACAGATTAACCACCCTTACTGTGAAGAACCCTTTTCTTTCTTTGAGGTGGAATCTTTTTACTTCTAACCTCAAGGGATGTCCTCTTGTCAGTTGAAAACCTCTTGGCACAAAAAGCTCCCCTGACAAATCTTTATACTGACCCTGGATGTATTTATATAAGGTAATCATATCTCCTCTTAGACGCCTTTTTTCTAGAGAAAATAAGTTTAATTTGGTTAGTCTTTCTTCATAACTTAGCCCCTCCATTACCCTTATTAGTTTTGTTGCCCTTCTCTGTACCTTTTCCAGCTCTAAAATGTCCTTTTTATGAAGTGGTGCCCAAAATTGTACTCCATATTCCAAATGAGGGCGTACTAGAGATTTGTATAGTGGCAGAATTATATTTGCTTCCCTGGCTTCTATACCCTTCTTAATACATGCTAATATTTTATTTGCCTTTGCAGCTGCTGTTTGGCTTTGGTTGTCCTTTTCAATATCTGATACACCTAGATTTGCTCCATTAAGATTATAAATTGCATGGCTATTTTTCCTTCCCAGATGCATAACCTTACATTTATTCGTATTAAATCTCATCTGCCATTTAGATGCCCATCACTCAATTTTATGTAAATCCCTTTGGAGGGAAAGCACATCATTGCTCAATTGAATCACTTTGTAACTGTTGCAAATGAATAAGGCACAAAGGCTTTTAGAACACAACTCAAAATTAAAAAGAGTAACAGCAAATAAGCCAAGATATAAGGGTGTCTACGTGCACTCACAGTATATAGCAGCTATTAATATTAACATACTAGCGAATTGCCCGTCAAAAAATGACGGCAATGAAATTCTAAGTGAGCTAATGGTGTTTGGTGTATGATAATAAAATAAATAATACATTAATAAAGTAATATACTTTACCTATTTTGAAGTAATATATGCAGGAAGCATTGTGTTGAAGAGCTGGCAATCTGTTTTGATGTTGCTGCAGCATTAGTGGTGTGGAGCTGCTGTGTAAGAGTGATGAATGTGTGTAGTGTAATAGTGTGCGTGCGCGAGACAAATCCGTTAGCGTAGCTGTGTACTTCCGCATTGTATAAGCTATTGTTCTAAAATGGCGGCTAATGTGTGCTATGCGGCTGTGGCTGATTTAGCATCCTTCATTTTCTATGTCGTGCGACTTTTTTGGAATATCCGTAGCTGTTTTGCGTGTTTAGGGACCTTTAGCCTCGTTTTCCTTAGGCGGCCATTTTTCTCTCTCGCTTACGTGATTTTCGGGTCTCTAAACTCTGAAATTTGTGCTTAAATGGAGGTGTAAGTTCACTTGCAGAGGTCCTCGGTGCCCCCCCCCTTGCTGTGAGTAAGCTTTTTATGTGTTTGTTGTTTGTATTTATTGTGTTTGTAACGTTTTTTGGGTCGCGCGAGTTGAGTCCTTGTTTTTTTGTTTTTTCAGCAAATACGTAGGTGTTTGGTGGTGTTTTGCTTCTTTAGACTGCTGTAGCCTCGTTTTTGTTTTTTTCAGCGGCCATTTTTTCTCTCGTTTAGAGAATTTTTCAGTGTCTAAACTCTTTTATTTTTAGTTAAATTGAGGTGTAACTTTAGTTTTCGAGGTCCTGGATGCTCCCTCTTCCTGTAAGTAAGCTTTTTATGTATTTGTTGTGTGTATTTGTTGTATTTTTCATGTTTTCATGTGCGTGTGTTGTGGCCGATTTTTGCGAGGTCATAATGGGTTGTAACGTGTCTCGTATTTTCCTTGCGTAACGACGTCAATTTTGCGAGGGTCGCATAATAATAAATAAGTTGCTGGCTTTGGCGCTCCATGCGCTCCATGCTTCGCGAGGGCCGCGATCTTGCTACACGAGCCCGCAAGCGTTAGCAACGGCGCGCATGCTATCAACTATATATGTGATACATTTTATTAATTAAGATAGCATACCTTACACCTCATATGAACATTATGCTTCAATAGCTAATGAAAACACACCTAAATAGATAATAAAACCTAATAAGCAATGGATCAAAATAAATACACAGGCCCCTATTCAATTGTCTAAGTCGCAATTACATGACCCCGTATGGAGCCTGTAAAAGTTACAAATATTTAACTGGCTACATTTTGCTACTCGCAATAAATTTGTTAGTTACAGGCTCAAAATCTTTGCGGTTGTCAAAAACGTATCTCAGTTCTATCTACGCCTTTAATGTTTCAAGCCCGCAAATGTTACCAGTGCTAAAGACGAAAAATTCATTTACAATTACCACAATTCAATAAACCCGCAATTGTCTTCAAACCCGTAAATGGCAAATGTATCAAAGAATACAATTGAATAAGGCCCATTTTCTTCTGTCTCCAAAATTGAAAAGTAGTGACATATATGATCATACTTCTACATTCCAGAAATCCACCAATCCTTTCAAGTTCAACAATCCTCATCTAACATACTGACACATAAGGATAACATGAACCTTTTTCTAATCCACACTCACAAATTAATTGTCTCAGCAATATCTGAAAATACTAAGGAAATTAATGACTCTTGGACTCTATATATTCAATTTCTGTTGAAATTCTATCCATTATCTCATTATCACATAAACTCAATATTATAATTTGCTGCCTATGCTCATTAATATTTCATCTATGAGTTTTTGATAACTTAGCCATGACTACAGGCCTTTGGCCTGTATTTGTGGGAGGGGCTAAGGATTTAAAGCCCCTCTCCTTGCTAACTTGAGCACATTCATTCCATTTTCATTTACCCTATGGAACCCCATGCGATGATAACCTGTAACCAGGGTGGTTGCTATGAACCCCCATGGCACCAAACATTAACCCCATACCATGTGGGTTCTTATGGAACCCCATAGATTCTATCCACAATATTCCTGGAGTGGATTGACAGTTCCTTTTCCAGTAGACTGTGATTTGTCTGACTTGTCTGCTATGACCTGGCCATCTTGGGTGACCCAACATGGATTAGATCACAGCTTTATTGAAGTACACAAGCCCCTTCACCATTACAAGGTAGTGGTACAGAAAGTGGTACAGTGCCTTGAACAAGTATTCACCCCCTTGGAATTCTTTGTGTTATGTTGCCTCACACCCTGGGATCAACATGGATTGTTTGAGGATTTGCATCATTTAATTTACAGAACATGCCCACAACTTTGAAGATGTTGTTTGTTTGTTTTTTATTATTGTGAAGCAAACAACAAATAGGACAAAATAACAGAAAAAGTCAATGTGCATAACTATTCACCGCCCTAAAGTCAATACTTTGAATAAGTCTCTATGAGCTTGCTACATCTTACCACTGGGATTTTTGCCCATTCGTCCTTTCAAAACTGCTCCAGCTCCTACGAGTTGGATGGTTTGAGCTTGTGAACAGCAATCTTTAAGTCTGACTACAGATTTTCTATTGGATTGAGGTCTGGGCTTTGACTAGGCCATTCCAACACATTTACATGTTTCCCCTTAAACCACCAAGTGTTGCTTTAGTAGTGGGTTTGGGGTCATTGTCCTGCTGGAAGGTGAACCTCGGTCCTCGCCTCAAATCACTCACAGAGTGGTACAGGTGTTGCTCAAGAATATCCCTGTATTTAGCACCATCCATCCGTCCCTCAACTCTGACCAGTTTCCCAGTCCCGGCTGCTGAAAAACATCCCCACAGCATGATGCTGCCACCACCATGTTTCAGTGATGTGATGTGTTGGGATTGCGCCAGACATAGCGTTTTCTTTGATCGCCGAAAAGTTAAATTTTAGTCTCATCAGACCAGAGCACCTTCCTCCATACATTGTGGGCGTCTCCCACAGGCCTTTTTGCAAACTCAAAATGTGCCATTTTGTTTTTTGCTGAATGTAACAGCTTTCTTCTGGCCACTCTGCCATAAAGCCCAACTCTATGGAGTGTACGGCTTAATGTCCTATGTACAGGTAACAGGGTTACCTTTAGTCTCTGTGCTACATCTCTGATTAATGCCCTCCTTGCCCGGTCTGTGAGTTTTGGTGGGCGGCTGTCTCTTGGCAGGTTTGCTGTTGTGCCATGTTCTTTCCATTTGGTTATGATAGATTTGATGGTGCTCCTCAAAGATTTGGATATTTTTTTAGAACCTAACCCTGACTTGTACTTCTCAACAACATTGTCCCTTACTTGTTTGGAGAGTTCCTTGGTCTTCATGGCAGTGTTTGGTTAGTGATGCCTCTTGCTTAGGTGTTGCAGCCTCTGGGGCCTTTCAAAAAAGGTGTGTATATGTAATGACAGATCATCTGACACTTAGATTACCCACAGGTGGACATCATTTCACTAATGATGTGACTTCTGAAGGTAATTGGTTGCACCAGTGCTTTTTATGGGCTTCATAATGAAGGGGGTTAATACATACGCACATGACAATTTTCTCTTGTCTATTTCTAAAAAATAGTTTTATGTATATATTTTTCTCATTTCACTTCACCAACTTTGTGTTCTGATCCATCACATAAAATTCAGATTAACAAAACATTGAACGTAAGGCTGTAATGTAACAAAATAGGTAAAAAGTCAAGGGGTTGAATACTTGTGCAAGGCACTTTATGTGTCAAATACTAAGCTCCAATTATATAACAAATATTCTCTACTTCTCCCAAACAATCCCTCCAATGATAAATAAGCACACCCCTCAAGCTCCATGCTAGCCTGATGTGCAGGAGCAATTCAACATTTTAGAGTTTTTAATTCATGACTTACACACCAACCAATGTTGATAATTTATTGAATACATGAAATCATTCAACACCTCTACTCCCTTACATGCTTCATTTTAACCCCTCCCGTGGCAAGCGCTGATCGAAAGTAAAGTGCCATGCTCCAAATTGTCAGAATGGAGAAGTGAGGAGAAAAGATGTATTTTTGTAATTTTTATTTTGTGGGCTTCAGATTTTGTTCATAACTCCTACTAAACTCCTTTTGTGTGAAGTAATGATAGGTTGTTGCATTGTGTATATGGTGCCGCTAACCTTTGTGATTACTGCTTCTAGCAAGATTTAGCACCCAGCGTGGAATACCTGAACACTCGAGTGCTCGGCATAAACAAATAAATCTAATTACCTGGCTTATTCTGACAGCTCTAACAATGAGAAACAATATCAGGAAGAAAAATGTTCCATTGTATAATGAAAGGATGCTTAGGGTGTACATTCCACTTCGTAACACATCTATTGATTTCACATTCCTTCTATAAATAAAATGCAAATTCAGTGTTTCTAAATCTTACTTCCTATAACTCTGTTACAACCACATTAAAACATAACTTATAAGAAGTATCTACAGTATTACATTAAATATTAATCCCAAAAATATTTTTACAGGGCGTCAAAAGGGAGTCTGTCACCCAGGGGCAGCTGGTGCATTAGGGCAAATGGGCAACCACCCTTTCCAAAATGATGCACCGCTTCATTATTAAATACACATTGATTTACTTGTACAATTTCCCTCAATATAAAAATAAAAAAGATGTCTAACATTTTAAATGTTATTTTTTATACCTGCTGCTGTCACTTTAAACAGCTCCAGCCAGGAAGATCAGAGCACATGTGAGAATTAGGCAAAAAGCTCCAACACTGTTAGCGACAGTTTCTCTCATTGGGAGGAGCTGCAGCTTTAGAATAATGCTGGGTCGGTCAGAGGGACCGTCCCCAGCCAATAGGAGTTCTAACAGGCTGTGCATGTGATCCCAGAGCGCAGTGGGAAGCCAGCCTGTATTACAGCCCACATGTGTATCGGGAGGGTCCCTCACCATTTGCTCCCTCTTCCTGTCACTGTGAGTAAATCTCTGAGGAGTTTATTATGTTTTGTCTGCATCTCTACATTGAGTTATGGGGTTCCGGTCTGTCTCCCCTCACATTTCTCCTCTGTTTCATTCACAATCTCCTTCTGATCTATCAGCTCCACCTCCTATCACGTTATTCTGGCTTCCCTCCACCCTCATCATCATCCCTAGTTATCCACTCTGTATTTTCCTCCAGTTCCTCCATCTGTCATTCCTCCTCCCTCCTTTACATTTTCCTCAGTCTGTCTCCCATCATCCGGTCCTTTCCCTCTTCAAATTTGCAAAAAATTCACCAGCAGTGGCAGCAGTAGTGCTGCCCACCAACCGCTAGATGGCGCTGGCGATTTTCAGTGCCCATACCATAGGGTTAAGTAAACTTTCAGGGTTATGGTGAGGGTTAGGGTGAGGGTTAGAGTAACTTTCTAAGGTTACAAGTTTGCTGCAAAATATACACAGCTCAATCTAGCGGCTACTTGCTGGCACTGCAGCTATCAATGCTGGTGAATTTACAAGGGGATAGATCCCTTCCTCCCCCTGCCCTTCTCTGCTCTGGCCCTGGATGTATGTGCTAAGTCCAGGAGCCCCACCTGTGTGCTGCTAATACCATGGAGCTGGTGATCTGTGACGAGTGCAGGGCATTGGACTGCGTTGGATTGTTTGGCTGCATCACATCAGGGAGCTGGCCCACCCAACTGGATAGGCCCCATGTCATCACTATGGGGCTATAGGACTAGTAAATATAATATGTATTAAAGTGTGCAATAAGTACATCTGCACCATGTGCATGCTGACCCTGATGTACAGAGTGCCATTTAGGGATCTATCCCGTTGTGTATGCGCAAGAAATCGCCAGCACTGACAGCTGCAGTGCCAGCAAGTAGCCACTAGATGGAGCTTTCCGGTTTAAGGGAAGGCCTATAATTATTCCCCCCTCCGACGTGGCGCAACTCGACGGCTCTGAGACGACAGCTAGGCCATCGCAAGGGCCTCATGCGAGCCTCTCATAGCTCAAGGCCTCTTCTGTCAACGTGCCTTATATACAATGTGCATCAGTATTTCGAAAATCAAAATACCATCTAGCGGTTGGTGGGGGCACTGCTGCTGCCAATCTTTTGCATAGGGGAAGAGGGAAAGGACACCATTTAGTGCCATCACATCTTTCAAATAAGCTTTTATTTGATAATGTATTTCCTTTTCTTTCCATGGTATTAAATACTAGATAACTGTATAAAAGACACCGGTTCCTTGCCCTACATGTGAAACTATCCAGCCAATCACAGCTACTGTTTTAGGTTACAGATGAGTCAGTGGCTCCTATTGATTAGAATCGCCCGGCTCGGTTTCAGGAAGTAAACAAAGTGGCAGCATCTTGGCAGAGCTCCATACTTGGTGACATTAGTTCCTCATGGGTGTATATGATTCACTTCATGGTACAGTCCTGGCTTAAAACTACTGGAAAACATTCATTTCATTGTGATTTTCAGTACTCAATGTTAATTGTCTGCATTAAAGAGTGTAAATGTGTGTGTTACAGTGTGCAGGATTATGCATGCTTGTGTATGTGTGTGTTACAGTGTGCAGGATTACGCATGCTTGTGTATGTGTGTGTTACAGTGTGCAGGATTGTGCATGCTTGTGTATGTGTGTGTTGCAGTGTGCAGGATTACGCATGCTTGTGTATGTGTGTTTTGTTGTGTGTTACAGTGTGCAGGATTACGCATGCTTGTGTGTGTGTGTTTTGTTGTGTGTTACAGTGTGCAGGATTACGCATGCTTGTGTGTGTGTTTTGGTGTGTGTTACAGTGTGCAGGATTGCGCATGCTTGTGTGTGTTACAGTGTGCAGGATTATGCATGCTTGTGTGTGTGTGTTTTGGTATGTGTTGCAGTATGCAGGGTTACGCATGCTTGTGTATGTGTGTTACAGTGTGCAGGATTATGCATGCTTGTGTATGTGTGTGTTGCAGTGTGCAGAACTATGCATGCTTGTGTATGTTGCAGTGTGCAGAATTATGCATGCTTGTGTGTGTTGCAGTGTGCAGGATTATGCATGCTTGTGTATGTGTGTGTTGCAGTGTGCAGGATTATGCATGCTTGTGTATGTGTGTGTGTTGCAGTGTGCAGGATTATGCATGCTTGTGTGTGTTGCAGTGTGCAGGATAATGCATGCTTGTGTATGTTGCAGTGTGCAGTGTCATAACTCAAGTTGGCCACTAGTTGGGCCTACCAGGAGGGACTGTTATATACCAATCGCCGCCATCTGTATATTGTGTTATGGGTGATTATATGTTAGTATTATGTTGTATATAGTACTATGGAGGGATTGTATTTAGTTAACCATCCCCCAGTAGGTAAACACTGAGGCAGGAGCTGAGCCAAATGGGGTTATCCTAAACAAGATATACCTCACAGGGTGTCGCCAGGACCTAAACAAAGAGATTTGCCAGACAGCCAGGCACCTAGATAACAATGGGGGGGCCTAGGAGCAAACAGGAAGTTTCCCCTGGGACAGCCTGGGTCAGAATGAGCTTGGTGGCCACGCCTGGGGTTGGCTCAGGGGAGGGGTCTGGTGGTTCCCATAGCCTACCTCGGTTACATTGGACAGAGGTAATTAGGTTACTCTAGAGGTTACCCTATTGGCCAGAGAAAGGGGAAAGGTTGATCCACTCCCTCCGCTGTGTGTGTGTGAAATGTTTTAAATATGTAGTTCCAAAATAAAACGTTCATAATTTTCATCAAGACGTGGTGTGTAGATGTATTATTTACCCGGGGACATATGCTTGCAGTAAGATTCGTCAGACTTACTGTCAATATTGCTCAGTCTAAACCAAGGGCTGAGACATGATGTTCCTGTAATCAAAAGCTACTCCAAGGTCCAGAGTAACCCAAATCCGGTCAGCAGACCCCAGCCAGAGAGTGGGTCGTGACATGCAGGATTATGCATGCTTGTGTGTGTTGCAGTGTGCAGGGTTATGCATGCTTGTGTATGTGTGTGTTGCAGTGTGCAGGGTTATGCATGCTTGTGTATGTGTGTTTTGGTGTGTGGTGCAGTGTGCCGGATTATGCATGCTTGTGTATGTGTGTTGCAATGTGCAGGATTACGCATGCTTGTGTATGTGTGTGTGTTACAGTGTGCAAGATTACACATGCTTGTGTATGCGTGTTGGAGTATGTGTGTTGCAGTGTGCAGGATTTTGCATGCTTGTGTATGCGTGTTGGAGTATGTGTGTTGCAGTGTGCAGGATTTTGCATGCTTGTGTATGTGTGTGTTGCAGTGTGCCGGATTACGCATGCTTGTGTGTGCAGTATTATGCATGCTTGTGTAAGTGTGTCTTGGTGTGTGTTGCAGTGTGCAAGATTATGCATGTTTGTGTATGTGTGTGTTGCAGTGTGCAGTATTATGCATGCTTGTGTGTGCAGTATTAGGCATGCAGTGTGCAGTATTACGCATGCTTGTGTAAGTGTGTCTTGGTGTGTGTTGCAGTATGCAAGATTATGCATGCTTGTGTATGTGTGTTTTGCTTGTATGTGATACAGTGTATGCATACATGAATATGCATGTGTAATAATGCATATGCAGGTGTGTGTTAGTGTTTTGCAATGTGTACAAAGGAAAAACAATTTACACATTTTCAAAGTTGTAAATGTAATAAGTCTCCATTAATGTATTCACTAAATCTACCAAACAGCTCTGTATTCTACTTTAGATCACCATTGTATAACCAAACATGATCTAGCTTAGATATGTTTTTTTGCTCTTATATAATTCTTACAGTATATAGAATCTAATATCTGCAAATAAATCAGCATTGACTGCTAAAATAGTCTGGTCATAATAAATACTTAGATATATAACAAAACTATCCTGTGGTAATCTGTATATCTATTCTACAAAAAATAATCTGAGTGCATGCTACACTTTCTGATTATTATTTTTTTTTGTACATTTTAAAGCTGTAGTATTTGAGACAAGAGAGATACATGTTTATGTTTGTGTGTGCACCATATTTACTTTAACAGGCTCTGGCAGGTACAAATGAAAGTATTGGCGCCACCTTCCTGCAATACCAGGCTCGACTGCGCCGGAATTCTGCAGTACCCCAATGAGGTATGGCTCATGTTGATGTGTCTATGTCATGTAGGCCGTGTGAATTCAATGTTTCTGTCTCTGTGTTTATCATTTGCTAATGGAGAAAAGAACATTATAGATTTCCAGGAAGACTAGGTAAATATGATATTTGTAATGTTTGATCTTCTCTAATATATCAAAAACTTTTAAAATGTGCAAGTTGAATAATCACGGAGCAATACCTTCATGGCGGGGGCTGGGCTGAGTTCTGGGTCACTACCTTCTGGATCACTACCTTGTCTTGGTGTTGGGGCTTGCGTACTTCAATTAAGCTGTCAACTATACCATGTAGGGTCACCCAAGATGGGCAGATCATAGCAGAGAGGTCAGACAAAGCGCTGAGGTCAGACAAAGCAGAACTGACAACCCACTTGAGTATATTTTCCAAGAAAACCACATGGAAGTACACAACCAGAAACACAGACAGATGTGCCTGGAGTGCTGCATCCATATAGTCACCAAGAGTCGGACATGATTAAAGGACTGAACAGCAACAACAATAACACACTGCTTATCTATCAATCAAATTACAGTAGACTCTCAGTTAACCAGAACTCAAGCAACCGGAACTCTCAAGCAACCAGAAAAAAAATAATCCTGTACTTTAAAAATAAAGATTTACAGGGCGTAGCAAATGCCAGGAGCCAGGTTATCATGCCACAAAATGCTTACAGGCACCTAGGTGTCATCCACTGTACTTCTCTGCAATTCAATTGTATCTGGAAGCAGACAGGCATGAGTGACGGAGCCAGGGCAGTGTTGGCTTTACATTCCCCAGGTTTAGCACTGCACCCTCCAGCCCAATGTACCTGTGTAAGTGAGGAGTGAAAGCTGCTGCTGCTTGAGCAGCCTTCACCGACAAATATACTTAGCAGAGCATCCTATGTGCATCTAATCTAGGCCTCTTTTAATAGTGACTCTCAAGCAACCAGAAAATACATTTATCCGGCATCTACCAATCCCCATGAGTGACGGTTAAGTGAGAGTCTACTAGATTATTATTATTCCCATTAATAATCAATATCAACCAAATTAGAATGCTATGTCCCTTCTAGTAAAATATATAAGTGATGAAAACATTTAAAGCATTTTTTTACAATAAAAAAACAAATCAGCAATTAATGCAATATAAGTAACAATGGCCTCCATTCCATGGCCCACATGGGGAGAATAACCAATAAACTTTACACATAAATCTATGAGCGGTCACTTTATACGCCATAAAAAACCTAATGCTGTAGAAAGAATGGTAAAGTACCTAAAATCGTAACCCATGAGTACCTGTCCCATTGAGATTTTCTAAAAGCCCATCACATGCTTCCAGTAGTGAAATCTCAGCATTTAAAATTAACCCCCACAAAGGGGGTCGATAACGGACCCTCATGACATCTAAAAATTAACCCCAAGCCATGGAGGTCATTAACTGACCACTGTGGCATTGAAAATAAATCCCTGTTGCTACAGAGGACCTTAATGGACTCCCATAGCACATCGCATTACCTCCATGGTAACATTAACCACAACTCCTATACCATGGAGGTCCATATGAATCACCAAAGCACCTACCACCACAGGGATCCATATTATATAACTTCCCAATGAGGGTCCCTAAGGTCCCAATCACAATGCATTACATTAAAAAGATATATATAAAAGAAAAAGAAGATTACATCAAATAAAAAATAAACTTAACTTACCTTACTTGCTTGATGCTCTCCAGCAATGATCAACAATGTCCTGCACAGGCTATCCAACCTGTCCCCTTCAGTCTTGCTTGAAGCAAGATCCCCATCCTTTGGCCTATTGAAATGGGCCTCCAGCTAAAAAAAACTGCTGCTCTAAAAAAAAATCCTAGTGCTAATGGAGTCCCTCATAGGAAGAGCTCCCATACATCTAATGGGGTTTGGCACACTTAAGGTTATCTCCTGTACCATGTGGGTCATTAACTTTCGGTGCCGTGGGGGTGCATAGAGTTGTGGTCTCTGTCTTTCTGTATTTACTCTGTAGCTACTTGTGTGTATGTGTGGCTGTAAACATTCACCCTACCTTAGGTAGGTAGATGGATGGGTAGATAGATAGATAGATAGATAGATAGATAGATAGATAGATAGATAGATAGATAGATAGATATGAGATGTTTTAGCCACCCTCACAGATGTAGTGATACAGTTACTAGTATCTGCTGTTATCCAGGTCACTATCCCTTTTAAACACCAGCATCAGCAAAATACACTAACATGAATATTTATAGAAACAAAATTGCTAGAATATTTTCTACTAAAGTCAGTGATTAGAGAGAAAAAGGCATGTTTTAAGAGATAAAAAGCCAATAGACTGTTCAGTTGCTGTTAAATAACATCTCATCATGTCCATGAGCAAACTAGGTGCTGATCCTAGGCGAGAAAAATAATGCCTTGATTTACTATTATTATCCTAGGCCTAGCAGATTAATGGTGCTAATAAATGGAGCTGTGAGTAATAGAAACTCTGGATATTTCTACTATTTGTGATAATAAAACTGAAGTCTTGCCACTATAACTTACTTTCAGGGAAACACTTCATTGGATCTTCTCCGTAAAAAAGGTTTTTGTTTGTTTTTAATCTTCCTTTTTGAAACCTATAAGAAAGTGTTCCATTTCTCCTAGAGTATCTCAGTGTTTTCACGGCTTGTAGTTTGCATCATGACAATACATCGGTAGCACTTGCTATTGCATATTAAATTAAATGTTGATAATAGTAATGTACAGCCTTATAAAATTGTGATTTGGTCAATTGAATAGTGCTCTATATAAGCAAATAGCCACGGTAAAAAAAAATTTACAGAAGTTTTTAGTTAGTGAACTTCGATCTAAAAACAAGGTCTTCACTAACTAAAAACTTCTGTAAAAAACATATGCTCTGTGCTTATATAGAGCCCTATTCAATTGGCCGAATCGCAATTTAATAAGGCTGGTAACTTGCATCTTCCATTTACTTTTTTTATGCTCAAACTCATGCACCCTCGGCTGCCCCAAATCATTTCCTATAATGTTCTCTCTTAGCGCCGAAGCATTAAGCATCATACATACAACATGCGGCACTACAGAATGCACAATTCACAGCGCAAGACCTTTAGCACTTTGAAAAAAAATCGCCTGAAAAAATTATGGACTGTAACACTTTTAAAAGGAAACCGCCACTTAGAAGAAAAAAAAATACGACCCGCAAAAAATACGAACTTAACTGCCAAACCACATCCAAAAACACAAAAAACACACAAAAAAACATCACACACATCACGGGGAGACAGCCAGGATGTCTGGGAGTGAGGTTGCACGCGAATTTAAGTCGAATTTGCAGAGTTTCGCAACACGAAAAAGACTAAGCAAGAGAAAAAATGGCAGCCCAAAAAAACGAAAACGAGTCTACATGAACCCTAAACACGCAAAACACTGCCTGGCACATACGACTTTTACCCAGGAACGTACGAGGTACAAAATACACTGTTAGGAAGGACGGAAAATGCTCGAGACCCGCGTAACACATACACACTCGCTGCCATTTTACAACACTACCTTAAAACTAATAACCTTACCATTCTAAAATACTGCATTACACAACTAAACAAACGGTTTAGCCTCGCGCACGCAGCCTATTTACACTGCACACTTGCCACATTGCTGACACTTTCTCCTCAGCTCACCAACAGTCCAACTGTACATTGTATGCTGCAGGAAAAAAAAAAAATGCTAGCTCTTCAGGATCTTGATTCCTGGATATATTCATTACAAATAGGTAAAGCATATTAATTTATTATTTCATTAATTCATTATTATAGAAATATATATTTATATAAAAAAAAACAGAGCAGAGGAGAGACTAGCTTTGCCAAAGGCGCTCAGTGCGAAGCTCACAATGTGCGCCGAGGGTGCTCAGAGAAGCAAAAGTACACAAGGGGAGAGGCTCGCAATGAGCGCGGTGCTTGCAATGTGCACCGAAGGGCTCGGCTGTCATCAGAAATCTTGGGGCCCTGTAATAGCCATGCCCCCCTCAACTCCATGCATGCCAATTTTCCCCATCTCCCATAGCCAGCCTTTATATTAACTGCAAAGTAAATATTTCATAGACTTGGAAATTATAGCCCGTCATATATATAAATTTGTGATTTCATATTAGAGGATTTCCTTGCTCTACTATATAACCATTATTTTAAAAACCCAATGGAGGGCATCATTGAAAAGATTGAATGACATAAAAAGTATTACGGGGTGTCCTAGCACATGTATATATTTCATATCACATAAAGATTATTACTGGATGTCCTAGCATATGTATATATATATTTATTTGCAGGATAACTTGTATCACATATAATAGTTGTCAAACTGCGAATCGTCATCACGCTTTGCGAGCTCGCAAAGCGAGGGACGCAGTTCGGGCTGCAAAAGCGGACCCTCGCAAAGCGAGGGGCCGCATTTGCGGATGTGGAGGCTCTACGCCGCCTCACTCACGAGACAAATAAACCCCAGAAAAGCACAACTTTGCACAAAAAAAAACATGCCGCGGGACTTAGAAAAAAAAATACGACCCACGGGCTTAGAAAAAAAACACTAACGCGTAAAGAGGACATAGGGACTTACACAAAAGAAAATACGAGACGCGGGACTTTAAAAAAAAAATGAATACAAGGTCACAAAAATAAGAACTTAACAGCCGAAACGCAAACAGCAAAAAACAATGAAAATTAAAAAAATATATAAACAAAGACATCACACACAGCACGGGGGGACAGCCAGGACCTCTGGGGGTGAGGTTGCACGCTAATTAAAGTCGATTTTAGGCAGTTCAGTCACTAAGCGAGAAAAGAAATGGCAGCGAAAAAAAATGAAAACAAGGCTCAATGCCCCCAAAACTCATAAAACACTAACAAGGACGTACGACTTTTAATTACGACCCGCGGAACTTAGGAATAAATAATACAAGGTCGCAAAAATACGAGGTTAACAGACGAAATGCGTATATTCAAATACAACACAAAACAATACAAAATACAACAAAAAAATATTTTAAAAAACACACAGAGCATGGCAGGACAGCCACTAAGTTTGCACGCTAATTAAAGTACAATTTAATGTCTTTACACAATTTTAAATAGCCTAAGAGAGGAAAAAAAAATTGGACGAAAAAAATTAAAACGATGCTACACGACCCCGAAATGCGCAAAAAAAAACAGACACATACGACTTTTGCTGGGGATGTATGAGATAGTAAAATACACAGAAAATGGTCCACACCCGTGTGCCACATACACAAACGACGCCATTTTAAAACACTAACACTACAAATCTCAAATGGAGATTTACACAACTAAACCAATGGTTTGTCCTCGCGCACCCAGCTTATTTCTAATGCATAGCTGAGACATTGGTGACACTTTCTCCTCACACCAGCAACAGGCCAAATGTACATTGTATGCTGCAGGAAAATAGACATAGATACTTAGCTCTTCAGGCTATTCATTGCTCCATATATCAATTACAAATAGGTAAAGTATATTATTTCATTAAGTAAATAATTAATTAATAATTATACAAAAAAAATTGACCTATATATCTGGGTTTGTCAGGAGAGCACAAAGCGCTCATGGGAACAAAAGTAAACAAGACGAGCGGATCGCTATGAGTGCCGAAGGCTTTACATTGTGTGTCAAACAGCATTGCCATGGCTTACAATTGTATTCCCGCGTCATTTTTGACGGGCAAGTCGCATGCAGATACATAATAACTATACAGATGAGTGGGCTAACCTGCACTTACCACATGTCGCTCCCTGGTGAGCACAGTATGGCTCCCACTGATACAAGCTGTTGTACTCCACTAACCACTCACCAGCCCATGAGCAGCTGATTTTCCTTTGTAACCTAATTCATCTAGACCTTTAGACCCCCCCCCCCCCCCATATTTGAATTACCTGTTGTCAGTAATTGTTTTTCTGATAATGCTCCAGGTTTCTGCTCTGTCTTACAATATTACACCTGCTGCAGCCGCTGTCTCCTCTGACAGGAACAAGAAGTGGAGGAGATGTGAGTACTAGTGCATCCCTCCCAGCAGTCAAGTCAAGAGCTCTGTTCCTTCCTTTCCCAATGACCGGCATTACAGTAAATAAAATAAATGCCTGCCAGCATGGAGCCGCCTTCCAGAATGTGCCCCTCACAGAAGTACCCCACTGTCATTGATATGGTTGGTGGTTATAGAATACTGGGGTGTAAGTGACCATAATAACCTTCATGATAACATAGTAATTGAGGTTGAAAAGGACATTTGGTCAACAAAAATAAATCTTTTTATATCCTCTCTGATCCTTATATTTAGTGCATTGTTAATTATTAGTTGATCCAGAGAAAGGCAAACAAAAAAAATGAAAAAATACCAAACAATGGGACATAAAAGGAAAATAAAATTCCTTCTTAACCCCAAAATTCTGGAGATCTGATTACTCCTTGGATGAATATTCTTCCTTCTCTAGTTATCGTACATAACCCTAGATCCCCTTTTTATTACATAAATACATCCAACAACTTTTGAATTTGCTGTCACAACCTCCCTTGGTAGATGGCTCTACAGTCTGACTGCCCATACTATAAAGAACCCTTTTATTTCCTTAAAGTGGAATATTTTTTGTTCTAATCTCATGGGATGTCCTCTTGTCAGTTGAAAACCTCTTGGAAAACCCTTCTGAAGGGATATCAGATTTGTTGGACCTCTTGCCAATTGACGAATTTGCACATAGCAATGCAAAACATGATTCCATAAAAACAAATCAAATTTTCCCAGCTTTGGGGCCCACTGGAAACTCTGCATCTGATGGGCGAGATGAGAATCTCCAACAGGTCTGTTCTATGGCTAGTATGCAGACAGCCGACATAGAAACTTCCCAGACTTTCAGGAGTGTGACAAGTTGTGTGGTCCATTAACCATTAGTTGCTGCAAACGTTCCACAAGTTAGGCTCCAAGATACATTGGCCCACTCAAGACTGAGGCCATGGTTGGATGGATACTGCATATCCATACAGTATTGCACGTGTCACTCCTCAAATGCTGGGTCAGGTAACTCCACCTCCTCTTAATGTAGTTGGACATAAAGAATTTAAGGTAGAATTAATTCTCTAAGCAAGCTTCCAATGCTTCATAGCCTGGAAGGAATTTCGACTAGAGGAGAGCATATGGATCCATACATCCAATGTAAATGTTCCACATTTGGTTAAATGGATCCATCAGCTGCACCATTCCGAACCTTCCAAAGACCATCTGGAGTGTGGGCCTCAGGAGAGTGGTACTGTCAGGAGTACCTGTTATAGTAAGCTAAGGAAGGCCCTGCTATTGATTCCTGTCTGATTCCCTGACTGAGTAGGATGCAAGAGGGGCATAGGAAAGATGGGTCTGCTCCTGTGTGTCATATCTACTCCTCCTAGTCACTGACAGGTGTTTGGGCTCAGCCAATCCATATTGAGTGAGACCTTTAAGATCTGGCTGAGACCACACTAAAGTTGTGCTATCCTTTATCAAGTATGTGGTTTGATTGTTTCAATCTTATACAAATAAAAGATAATAAATATAATAATGATAATTCTATAAAGTCACCTACACCCTGTGGTTACTGCCCTGCCAATGTCTGGATACCAGCCCAGCTCTGGACTACACAGTGGTTATGAGAAGACCCTAAGACTGAAAGAGAAGTAGTTGTAGGAATGGTTCTGTATATACAGAGCAGGCATTGTTATGTTCACTGTGCACATTGTGATGCAAGCAGTGGTGTCTTAAAACAGCAAGTTTGCTTATTGGCTGAAACCTATGAGCAGCCATAGTGTGTTAGTGAAAACCCTGATTGAGAGAAGATGCTAACCCATATCCCTCTCAACTTTTGAAACATATCAAATTTGGAACATTTTGACACCAATGCTAGTAGGGAGAATGTACAGTATTTATCCGAAGGATGACTATGTTCACTGTTACCGATTTAATTGCTATTTTGTCTCCCTTTTAATAAAGATATGGGCAAAATATGTTAAAGGCATATGCAAGTGAGCTGGGTTATTAATGCATCTGATAGAGGAGAATGTCTAGTGTCTGAAAAAAAAATTGCATGAAAAAAATCTAAAGTAAACAGTTAAATCTTTAGCCTGAAGTTTGATGAATTTCTTGAATTTGCAAACAGTTTTCTCTCTATGTTGACACCCCCTGAAATTCCCAGGGAATATTAGCATAAGTAAAACATTGTATCGTTTTGGCCTGGAGGTTGTGCAGACATCCTCAGTTAGCACTTGAAATCTTCCCTACTGTGGCAAGTCACATTATTTCAGACACTTTCCTTTTCTTTTGCCAATCACTAGCTTTTATATTGAGTATATTTTTTTAATGAAGTACCCGGTATGCACAGTGCTATTGCTGGGGTTGTCTACATAACCCCCAGCACATTTTATTTTATTTTTTCATGCAAACATGTTTTTATAGGTGGGTTATAATGCATTGTACAGGATGCATTCATAACCCACTTGCATATTCCTAAGGACCTTGACTATGTTGGGTCTGCAGTCAAGCGTCACCTCCTAGGACCCAGAGAAAATCTATTCTCTGCGCTGCAAAATGTTCTTGGTGGCACTCCCAGAACAGGTAAAGACTGAAAACTGAGCCCAAAATGCTTTAAACATTTTTAATTTTTGTATAAGGTAAGTACCTATATACTTATAAATGTATTATTTCATTAAAATGACCACACTTTAGATCTCTCCAACTTCTCTACTCTTATGCTCTAGGTTTTAGTGACACATTATGTGCTATGCCCCTAGATATTTAACTGCTGCCCATGTTTATAATGTACTATTCCACCTTTGCATTTCCCCCTACAGAGAGCTGTACAGCCCCATGCACTCCAAATATCCAGAAAGCAATGTGCTTTGGGTACTTTGTCTGCATCCTCAGCCCCGGTTCACTATGTGCTCTTTTAATGCATGACTATCATGGACATCATTAAAAGTAGGCATCTGGAAACTAGTTGGAGTATCGAGGAATGGGATAGAAGATTGTGGAATTCATTTAATGAAAAATAGTCAGCTGCAGAGGAGATGGAAAGTCTTGAAGGCCAACAAAGGTAGAGCTGCCATCATCTCTGCCTTGCCCAACTTGATTTTTTTCGATAATCTGGAATCAGTGGTATAGGTGGAAAAAAATATGCCAGATTGAAATTCCAGAGAGGCTGGAAGGTATCCCAGCCGATAGTGTCCGCTACCATAAATCTGTGCCAAATGAATAAAATAACCTATAAGTTGTGTAAAACTCACTTGAAAGCAACACACGGAGTCATGCTCCAACTCCTCCCACCATTCCAGATAAAAACAGAAAGTTGACTGCTCAGCCAGTCGTTGAGGTTTCGTATGTACAGAAAAAATCCCATTATATGATCTGTAATTGATTGTGAAGCCAGTAGGGCATTTTCACTCTAAAGGATAATTGGATATCTTAAGTGAGTGGGAAAATACTCTATTACTCTGCATTTCGGTATAACTCTGGGCCAAGATCTGGGTTAAAGATTACTCCTGTTTGAAGAGATATTTCTCTGACAAGCAATGGTTAACAAGGGTTTATATAGTCCTAGTTTACATAACTTCAAAGCGCGCTGGAAATTAACGAGTACAATTTCTTAGAATTTCCCAAATTCACCTCCCTGCTTATCAATCATTTACTTATTACATGCATGAACATCTCTTATGCAAAGGTCAAAATGCAGTCTAAATGTATTACATGTGTTATTTTCTTTTGCACATTGGTTAATTTATTTAAAAAATGGGGAGGGGGAAACTGGGTGGAATAAAAAAAAAACTGTAGTCCAAAAATCTCTAGCGTGGATTCATAAGATCACATTTTAAATGTTTTTTTTTATATATAACTGAAATAAAATTCATAATATAAAAAATAACTGATCTATAGAGCAGAACAATTAAATTAAATATATGGGATTGTTTGCTCGTCCTCTGTATTGATATATTACAGGAAACAGAGAGCAAGTGAGCCCCAGGGATGTCTGAACTGCAATATATTGGTTCATTTGCTTACAATTATTTTAATGTAAATCAGATAAGAATGTAGCAAGATCTCCATGAGTCCTTTGATAAACTTCCTCTTAATGTATTAGTAATATAAAGGTGCTGTTTTGTAACTGCCTGTCTGTTCTTTTAGTGTTCTTTTTCTTTAATTAATATAATTTATCTTAATTTAGGAAAATATAATGTATAAAACATGATCTTATAAATGCATGATGGGAAGTTTTGGATTACAGTGGCTCTTTAAGATTTATTGTGAAGTTTAAAGGTACAATAATTTGTACACATATATAACCCCCAGGTCTATTTGTAAAACCTACTACATATTTTTTATATCACCGTAACAAGTCCAATGTGTTAAATTCTCTGGGGGGTGAATGGCAATCTAGCAATTAATATAGTAAAGTATTCAGTAAAATCCAAGCAAAGATACATCTTGAAAATAACTAATAGAAACAATACATGCAAAACAACAAATCTGTTTAATTTGGTGCAAAGTATCAGAGTTTAAAATTTTATAACAGTTCCTTGTTCGATTTCCAAGATAATACAAGTATATGAAATATCACTTATTTACAATGAGGGTAAGTAATATAATGCAATGTGTCTTGTGGGTTCACTCAAAAGGGATATCAGCAGATTATTTTGTGGCTTTTATTTGGCAGACAGAACAAGGCTGGCGCCAGAACTACTTATGTCCATTTGACAAACATTCTTTAGTCTGAAGCCTACGGAAGCCAAAATTGTAATTGTATTTTCTTAAACAATAACTCTGGAATTCAGTGCCATGTTGAAAAATCACTCAGCAATTACATGCCATGTTTACTAAATACCGTATATACTCGAGTATAAGCCGAGTTTTTCAGCCCTTTTTTTAAGACTAAAAAGGGCCCCCTTGGCTTATACTCGAGTCACTCTCACCCCGTGTCTCTCTACCCCCGTGTCTCTAACCCCCTGTGTCTCTTTCCCTCCCCCCTCCTCATCCTCAACCCCCCCTCATTCTAAACCCCCCTCCTCATTCTACCCCTCTAAATACCTCCCCCTCTCCCTTTCCCTCACTTACCTGCATCTGAAGCTTCTGCTCTGGCCTCCGCTCCTTCCAGCGTCTTGACGTGGGCGCATGTGACGTCACGTAATTCGCATATACCGGGTGCCGGCACCCGGTATATGCTAATGACGTGACATCACACATCAAGACGTCGGAAGGAACGGAGCAGAAAGATGAGGAGGGGGTTGAGGATAGGGGGGGGGTTGAGGATGAGGATGGGGGGGTTGAGGAGGGAGATTGAGGATGAGAAGGGAGGATGAGGATGAGGAGGGGGGAAGAGATACAGGGAAGGGAGAGGGGGAAGAGACACAGGGAAGGGAGAGGGGGAAGAGACACAGGGAAGGGAGAGGGGAGAATAGACACAGGAGAGAGAGGGGGACACAGAGGGCACAAGAGGGACACAGGGGGCAGCACATTTTCCACCCTCGGCTTATACTCGAGTCACTCATTTTACCCAGTATTTTGTGGTAAAATAGGTGCCTCTGCTTATACTCGGGTCTGCTTATACTCGAGTATATACGTTACTATTTGTCCATTTCACATTGCATTGGATGACAGGTCAAATCTATTCATGTTAAAGCAAAATCAGAGGGTTTAGGTATTAATATGAATTTGTGATCCCAAAAGTAACCTTCAACTTCACCGCTTATAGAGAACCCAACAGGACACCTCCCAGGTAACGTGACTCACCCAGCAGAGTAGAATGGACTTAGCAAATCATACACGAAGATAGTCCAAACAGAAAAATGTTATTTTGGAAAAAGCACATCATGAAGGCCAAAATAAAAAATATATTAAAAAAACTTTATTGGAAAATAATGATTAAAGAGATTACAGATCACAGAGAAATGGCAGCACTATGTAGGGAAACTCTAATATCTGCACTCTAACCCTGGCGCAAGACTAAAGACTGTTACTCATAGATAATTGGTTATAAATCGTTTTGTTTTATTTTAGTCCAAGTTGGGATGGGGGTGAACAGCAAAATGTCTTTGAAATAAAGCACAACTGTGTCCAATTAAATAATATTATTCACAAAAAACAACAGCATATGTGCAAATACATTTAAAAAACATGAATGGAGAAGGTCTGTGATGGTTCCTATGATCACAGGAGATGGAAGAAATAGTGTTGAGTAGTTTAGTACCCACAGTCCAGAATAAGAGTAAACATATATCTACTGGGTTCAACTTTTAGGGAGGCTGAAGGTACATCAGCTCAGCATTACAGATTTGCTGAATTTGTTTCATCCGTCTTTCTAATGTGAATAGTCATGAATAGTGATCCTATAGTTCAAGAAACATTCCTATTTTATAGTGGACATGCGTATTTGACAGGCAAGTAGCATACAAGATACAAATGTGATAATAGCAATATAAAAAGCAATACATGTAACCAAATAAGATGCAATAAAAGAATAATAGCAGTAATAAATGTATCTAATCCGAACAAGCGTATGATATTAAAATAAAAAAGGTTTTTATTATAGAATAGTTAAGAGTGCTGATTAAAGTTTGGAAATAATCCTATTTCTTCCTGTCAATAAATAAGACTCATAGAAATATTGTTAGCATATGTTACATGAAAAAGTGAATGATAAAAGTAGAATGATCTCCAAAAGTGACTTGATAACGTGAGGATACACATGAGCTTGCTCAGATAATAGTGCTTACATTTTCTCTAACAATGTGGGTGACAACAATGTGGTAATTTTTATGTTTTATTATACACAGCAGATAAACAGACTCAAGCACGTGGCCCTTTTCTATTATCAATCTTCCCAACAGTGTGAACTGCACATAGAAGGCATCTAGGAGATGGCATATCCAATAGTGCACAAGGGGCCAGTTTGTAAGGAATGAAAGAAGAGAGAAGCATGTGGGGATATATTGATGTGCAAAGAGCAAGACAACAAGATGAACCACACTGAGGAGGCTAAAGCAGAAGAGGAGGATACATTTTACTAGAGTCACTGTGTCCTGCTGAGTGCATAGCCCCTGATATTCTTGGGCAAAAAGAACAAGATCCACGTGCGTATGCTTTTATTTGTTGTTCAATCATTCAGTCAGGTGTGACTCTTTGTGACCTTGTAGACTTTAGCATCCTGATACTGTTTATTAGCAACTACCTCTCTATGCTCTTGCAGGTTCATGTTTGTTGCTTCTGTTATACAATTAGTCTTATTGTCTGTAATCCCCTCTTCCTTTTGCATTATATTTTACCTAGCATAACAGTCTTTTCTAGTGAATTATGTCTTCTTATTATGTGGCCAAATTATTTGATCTGTAGGTTTACTATAAATACTTTGAGTCAGTAGTCTCATTTTATTTCCTTGAGTATGAATTGGTTTGATCTTCTTGCATTCCAGGGAACTGTCAGTGGTTTCCTCCAACCCCACAATTCTATCCTCCAGCTCTCAGATTTCCTTATTGTCCAACATTCACAGCTGTATGATATTATTGGGAAGACTATATCTCTGACTAGGTGGACCTTTGTTGGCAATGGAATGTCTTTGCTCTTTAATATCCTGTCCAGATTTGCAATAGCTTTCCTGGCTGAAGTCACCATACATAGTATTCATTGTGCCTAGAAAAGAAAATCAGTAACTGCCTCCATGTTCTCTTCATCTATTTGCCATGGTTTAATTGGGCTAGTTGATATAATCTTAGAGCATGATTCAATTGAGCTCTCACTCGATCCGGTAGCCCATAAGTGAGGTCGCAAGTTAATTTGCTATTCAATTGGTGTCTTTTTGCGGGCTCCAAATGGATTAGGAGTTACGACCTTGAAAAAATTGCAATGGTTAAACCCGTAACTTACAGCCTCTAGAAGCCTTTGAACTTCCACTTTTGTAAGAGTTACAATGGCTAAAATCGCAAATTGCTATTCAATTGATCAATTTCCCCAAGCCCGCAAATGTTTTCACACCCATAAATGTCAAAAGAAGGAGAAAATCCTACGAGTGCTAGAGAGGACCCGCAAGGGGGTTAAACACCTATTCGTAGCACTGTAAATGCAAATAGACAATCAATACTGCACTGTAAATAACGGGGTAAAGCGATGACAGACATTAGAATTAATTGCACAACAGTCTCAAGCTCGAAAATTGGCAGTAAATTACATTTATTTTTATTTTTATGTGTCATTTCGGGGCCAAATCAATCTCGGGTATCTATGAGTTAATACATTTCAGGCCACCCATATGGACTAGGACAGTATTGGCATTCATTTTAATAATTCTTTATTTTGAGGGTTTGCGAGTCTGATTGAATATCGGATCCCTGAACCTCATTTTCTATTGGCTGATTTGAAATCGGAGGTTACGCGCTTGCTTAATTGATCATGTTCCCGCCCTGAACTACTACGAACCAGTGCATTGTTTACAGTTTCGGCTTTGGGACAGTAACTTGCGGGCTTGAGCAATTGAATAGCATCGTAATCGGAGACGAACGGGAGTCCGCAGCACGCCCGCAGACATATGGCCCACTACAATCGAGTTGCGGGCTTGCAATTGAATCGGGCCATTAGTCTTTTTTTATGTTAAGCAACACATCAGCTTTTACACTTTATTATTTCACCTTCATAAGCAGGCTCCTCAACTCCTCCTCACTTTCATCCACATATATTAGGCTGTTGCTTTTTTTTTTTGGTCATTAGAATTCCAGATTTTGATAGGATGGTCATTTACAGCCTTGTCATACTCCTTTCCCAATCTTAAACCCTTAGGTTGTTCCATACACAGTTCAAACTTTTGCTTCTTAGTCCCTGGACAGATTTCCCAAGGGACCTACTATCTCCATTCCTTTAAGGAATATGAAACATCTGTAAGTGGCTAGTACATATAATACCAATAGAAACATTGTATGAATGAGCTGTGAGGGGCAGATCTTTGCAGGGACTGTTAGAAAGGTTTGAGTGAGTGAAAACAAAGCTATTAAGCACTTGTTAGTAAAATGATGCTTAGAAATGCAAATAGACACTTAGGTAGTTTGTTTTAATATTAATAACAAGGAAACTTCCATATCCCTTTAAGTACTTGCCACAGTATATTTAGGGTCCACACAGTCAAAGACTTTATAGTAGTCCTTGAAGCAGAAGTAAATGTTTTTTTCTGGAACTCCCTTGCTTTCTCCAATATCCAGCAGATGTTGACAGTTTGATCTCTGGTGCCGCTGCCTCTTCTGAATCCAGCTCGTTAATTAACATTTCTGGTTTCAGAAACTGCTGGAGCCTAGCTTGAGGGATCTTGAGCATGGGAAATGAGTGTAACTGTTTGAAAATGTGAGCACTATATGGCATTTCCCTTTTTTGTAACTAAAACATAAACGTACCTTTTCCAATCCAGTGGCCATGGACGTATTTTCCAAATTTGCTGGCATATTGCACGCAGCTCCTTGACAGGATTATCTTGCAAGGTTTGAAACCATTCAGCTGGGATACCATCACGTCTTGCAGACTTGTATATTAGCAATACTTCTTACAGCCCATTGAATGTTGCTCTCCAGGATGTCTGGGTATAGATCGGTGATCAAGCCATCATAAGTATCAATGATACTAGGGTCCATCCTGTATAGTTCTTCTGTATATTCTTGTCACCGCCATTAAATGTCTTCTGTTTCACTGATCATATCCATGTCTGCATGAATGTTTCTCTTGATGTCTCTACTTTTCTTGTCTTTCCCTTTTTATTATATTATTCTATTTCTTTGCATTGCTCTTTTAAGAATGATACCTTGTCTCTTCTTGCTTTTCACTGAAACTCAGCATTAAATTAAGCACATTTGTCATATCACCCTTGCTTTCACTTTCCTTCTTTCCTAAGGTACTAAATCCTCAGCTGACAACCCTTTTGCCTTCTTAACCTATTTCTTTTTGTTAGTCTTTTTGTTCATAATTCGTCTGGCACTCTTAGCTACCAGATATAGTATTTTAAATCTATTCTTCATCTCCACTGCATATTCATAAGGAATATTTTGTATCTATTTGATCAGATGGTTTTCCCTGTTTTCTTTAGTTTGATTCTAAACTTTGCTATAAGTAGCCCAAGATATGAGCCAAAGTCAGTTCCAGGTCTTATTTTGCTGACTGTATAAAACTCCACCCTTGTCTGCAAAATATATAATCAATCTGATATCAGGGTTGGCCATTTGGTGATGCCCATGGATAGAGTTGTCTCTTGGGTTGTTGAAAGAAGGTGTTTGTTATAAACAGTGCGTTGCTTCGAGAGAATTCACCTATTGTACGTCACTTCATTTCTAACTGTTAGGCCATGTGTGTGTTTGGGTCGTGCAGTTGTGTCCGACTCTCTGTGGCCTCATGGACCATAACACATCATGCTGATCCACTTGGTATTTATAGCAGAGATACCGGAGTGTGTTGTCAGTTCCTTCTCCAGTGGGCCACAGCATACTGCTCCTGGTATTCCTAGGTGGTCTCCCATCCTAGTACTGAGCAGGCCAAACCCTGCATGGCTTCAGGGTGGTGTGACCTCTTGGTTCCCTGACTTAAATTGAACCCAGACTTGTTCATTAATCCAGCTGTCACATGACTACCAGCTTTAGCGTTGCAATCTCCGATAATGAAAATAATATTTTTTATCTCCTCAGCTTCAGGCTCTTCGAGCACTTGTGGTTGGAGCATATACTTGAATCACTGGGATGTTGAATGGATTGCCTTGAATTCGAACGGAGATCATTCTGTTGTTATTTGGGCTGTATCATATCACATATATATCTGTGGATCTGCAGGGCTGTTCGTAATGCTTACGATGTTGACGCGGGACTTAGGCTGCAATGAGGGCCAAGGGCGCGAGGTGAGCAGTTCAAGCACACGCCACAGGCTGCAACTCCAAGGCGACCAGTTGAAGCATGCAGGACTTAGGACCGAAACCCGTACATACACTGTGCCCCTCACAAAAATTTGCAAAAGAAAAACCATGTAATTGGAAATACCTCAAAAAAGCAACAATTATGCCTCAAATTCACTCACACACAGCGCAGCGGGAGAGCCAGGCAGCCTGTGAGTGTGGTGGCAAGTTAATTTGAGGCATATTTGTAATTTTTTCACGGTTGAAAATCGCCCAAGCGAGGAAAGAAATGACTTCCGAAAAAACACAACATGACGAAAACGAGGCCGAAGGATGTAAAACTAGCCGGAAGGACATAAAAATTAACACCCAACCAGTAACACTTCATCCAAGCCACTAACATTTAACACAAGGTAGTAACACTTAACCCAACCGAGTATCACTTAATCCAAGGCACTAACACAACCAAAGACAGTAACACTGGAGCCGAAGGTGATCATTGCAATGCAGGAAAGTTGCGACTCGCGATGAGCGCAAAAGGTACACAGACATTTGACTTGCAGCCACATTAAATTGGAAGCATGTATGTGCAACATGAGACCCGCAATGGCTGCAAGCTTGAAAAGTTGCGGATTTAGGGTGCTATTAAATTAGAACATGTCGCGAGTTACGGGCTTGAGAGGTAAACCATTTATCGCTTGTTGGATGTGCGGCCGTGAACGTGATCAATTAGTCAAACTAGCAGTTACGAGTTGGGATGGAGCCAATGGAAACAGAGATCATCAGAATTACGTCACTGAAAAATGGAGGGTAGATTTTCAAAGTCTTACGGGGTTCAATTACGATCGGACCCTTATTCCAGATGTAATGCAATATTGATAAAGCCTTAAATATAATATTCTATCACATGCGAGTTACAGTACATGTATTAACACATTGATTGCCGGGATCGATTTAACACAAAACTTAAACATGAAATAAAGTATTTTTCGGGGGCCGATTTGTGAGCTTGAGAATGTTGTGCTATTCATCCTAAGACCTAACATCACTTTCCCTTTTAATAAAAGTACAGTAGTGTGGTGATATTTGCATTTAACATGCTACGGATTGGACTTTACCCCTCTTACGGGTGCTAGCACTCGTTGGCTTCTTGGCTCCATTTGCGAGTTACGAGTTTGAACGCCAGTGATTTTGATGCAATTTAATAGCGCAACAGAGCAGTTACGGGCTTGCAGATGCTAAGTTCTACATCCTGTAGTCTTTTTTCTGCCTTTTTCGCACCTAACCCGCAAGTCGTCTGCGGGTAGCGTTAAGAGGCCAATTTAATAGCCTTACGTCTTGCGAGCTACGTTACGAGCTACAATTTTAAAAGTAGAGGGAATTTAATGGGGCTGTTGATCAGCAGCTTATTGACCAATGCAAGTGTCTGGGCATTATGAGACAATAGCTGATCCTGGAAGACTTAAAATAACATACTTTGAACACACATTCTCTGTCATTACAAATGATGGTAGGGTGTGGGGGTGTCTCCAACAATGAAAGGAGGAGCTTTTTTTCTGAATATGTAAGTATATGAACAAGCCATCATAGGTGCGATGCAAGAAGCAGCTGCGGCTGTAATCGCACAATCAATTATTATGATGTTTATTTTAAGGGTGAAAAAGGAAAACCACTGGATTCAAAAAGTTAATTATAATCTTAAAGGAAGAGGAGATCCAAGTGACAGGATACTAGATAGGTGATCAGAAGAATTAAAAGCTTGCTTATAATATAGTGTTACAGTTGATTAAGGCAAAGCAGGTGGTCTCTCCACTTACCAGAGGGACTGGGTCTGTCTGAGCATCTTTGGGCACAATAGTTTCAGGATTCAACATTTCCATAAAGCTGTCGTACAGAAATTGCTTGATTTATATTTGATACAGGAGACATTGTGGTTAAAATACTTAGGGTCATATTCAGTTCCAAGGCCGCAGCTCGATTGCAGACAGCCAAATGTCTGCGAGTGTGTTGCGGGTTCCCGTTCGTCTCCGATTGTGATGCTATTCAATTGCTTAAGCCTGCAAATTACTTCCCAAAGCCGAAATTGTAAACCATGCACTAGTTCGTAGCATTTCAGTTCAAATCAGCTAATAGAAAATGAGACTGTAAATTTTTACGGAAGTTACATGTCAATCAATTAGGTTCGGGGGTCCGAAATACGATTAGACACGCAAACCCAAAAAAGAAAGAATTATGAAAATGAATGCCAATACTGTTCTAGCCCATGTGGGTGGCCTGATATGTAATAACTCATTGATACCCCAGATCGATTTAGCCCCAAAAAGAAACATAAAAGTAAATGTTATATAATGCCTATTTGCGAGCTTGAGACTGTTGTGCGATTAATTCTAATGTCTGTCATCGCTTTCCCCGTTATTTACAGTGCAGTATTGATTTTTTTATTTGCATTTACAGTGCTACGAATAGCTGTTTAACCCCCTTGTAGGTCCTCACTAGCACTCATGTATGGGTTACATTTATTGAGCGATTGAACAGCGATTTGCAATTTTAGCCTTGCGAAAGTGACAGATCAAAGGCTTCTGGAGGCTGTTTACTGGTTTTGTCATCGCAATATTTTCAAGACCATAACTCGTAACTTGTTTGGAGCCCGCAAAAATACGCCAATTGAAAAGCAAATTAACTTGCAACCTCACTTAGGGGCTTCCGGATCGCCCCAAACCTCAATTGAATATGGCCCTTATATTGCAAGATAGGGGGCATTCCCCTGTGCACTGTATGGTCAAAGAAATAGAAGATTTTCTTCCACAGATTGTTGAGATATTGTATCCCAAACAAATATTAACAGGAAAGAGGATGGCTTCTTAAATGGGCTTGGAAGCTTTCTGGATTTCACGAGCAATATAATATACTAATGTATCTTTTTACTTTTGCACACATTGTGCTTTACTGCCTACTTTGTGCTTACAAACTATTTTTCTGCCTAAAATCTTACAACTAGTTCCTAATTGGTTTCTTCCCTCTGTAGGTCATGAAGACAGTTTACTTCTAAGTACAGGTTGTGCAGTGCCTCTAACTAATCAATGGCAACAATCTGCAACATGCTTCTTGAGAGGGATCACTTACACTCTAATTTGAAACAGTACCATTGAAAAGAAACTCAAGTAAATCTTTGCACACAGTATCTGATCTTGAACCATGGACAGCTCCTGCATTCACTTTCTCTCAAGATGACACTCGGCCAACCCGCTGCAGATGTTATGGCTTTCGGTTTGTCTGTGGCTACTAGTATAAAACATAATGCTAGGGCCCCCTCGTCCTTCACTTCCAAAGTACCCAGAGCCTTACTATTGGTCTAAGAGCAGAAGATACGGTTATTGTGATCCTTTATTACCAATACATTATTCATTAGTTCCCCTTTTAAAGGAACGTGAAAGGTTTCTGTTTTTCACTTGGAATATAATATACCTATGTATCTATTTTTTTCTGCTTAAATTTGTTACAAACTGTAACTGGTTGGGTTTGCCCTCTGTAACCCATGCAGCTCATGAATACATAGACTGTGAAGTACAGTGTTTCAAATTAGCCTGTCAGTTAGCCCTATTAATTTCCCCTAACGTGTAAAACCGGAGCCCGTAAGACTTGCGGCTACTAAATTGGCCCTGTAAAGCAAGCCGCTGCCGATCTGTGGGTTATGAGCAAAGTAAGCCTACGGGACATGGAACTTCTCACCTGCAAATCCTTTGTTCTTTTAAGCCCGTAACCGCTATGTTCCAATTTCGCCATTAAATTGCAACAAATTCACTGATGACCAACCCCATAACCCGCAAATGGAGCCAAAAAGCCTCTGAGTATTAGAGAGGACCCGCAAGGGGGTAAAGTCCTATCTGTAGCACTGTAAATGCAAATATCAACACACTACTGTACTTATAATAAAAGGAAAAATGATGTCAGGTCTTAGAATTAATTGCACAACATCCTCAAGCTCGCAAATCTGCAATAACAAAAACATTATTTTCAGTTTCATTTCTGTGTTATATCGATCCCGGCAATCAATGTGTTAATACATAGAATGGAACTCGCATGTAATAGAATATCAAATTTATGGCTTTATCAATATTGCATTATTTCTGGAATGAGGGTCCGATCGTAACTCGTAATTGAACCCTGTAAGACTTTGAAATCCAACCTCCATTTTTCAGTGATGTAATAATGACGATCTCTGTTGCCATTGGCTCCATCTAAACCCGTAACTACTGGTTTGACTTATTGATCATGTTCACGGCCATTCATCCAACGTTCGACAAATGGTTTACGGGTTTGCGTCTCAAGTCCGTAACTCGCTCCCTGCTCGAATTTAATAGCTATGTAACTTTGACAAATTTCAAACTTGTAGCAGTTGCGGGTCTCACGTAGCACATAAGGGCTTGGAATTTAATGTGGCTGAGTGTCTCTCAAATAGCATGTTGCAGAGTGTGGCCATTGATCTGTTTCTATGGGCACACCCTATACTTGGAAGCTCACTGTCTTCATGAGCTGCAGATTGTAACATTTTAGACAGAAAGAAAGAGTTTGTAAGCACAAAGTACACAGTAAAGCACAAAGTACACAAAAGTAAAGCGATGCATAGGTATATTATACTGCTATATAAACTGTTCAATTATAACCTTATCCTTAACCCTTAGCATGACCTCACCAAGTAGGTATTTTCAGCACCAAAATGTGGGGCAAATACAGCAAACCTAAATTCTGATCCTTGGTGTGTGTAAAGGTAAACTACAAGTTATTTTTCAAAATGGCGGTGAGCAGGCTCCATTATTAACCCTTGGAAGAGGGTGGAGAAAAAACCTGAGATGATGGGTAGGACACCAGATTGAACAAGACATTCAAAGCCATAAGATCAAAAAGGGAATATCACTTATGCATGTGAATTTCTTTTTAATGAAAAGCAAACATCTAATCTAAAGAGCTTGGCTCAGCACCAGGAAGACAGCTGATGTGTGAAGCTATGCAGAAAAGGTAATGTACTCAGCAATTAGTTCTTGAGTTATGTCCTCTGCTTTGCACAGCTCAGGTTGTGATTGCATGGTTATGTTCGATTGCTGTAAATGTTTGGGAAAAAAAAGACACATTCCTTCAAATATTTATTCTAATTTTATTCATACGTGCATGCTGACTTTCTAATTTCTTGCAGCACATAAGGGATGTAGCAGATTTTCAGATATATGGTTGGCATAGTTAATTTTAAAAGGAAATGTTACACACTCATCTTGTTATGAATTAGGTACTCTACTTCTATATAAATCATCCAAATTAAAGTATCTGATCAATGGCCATGCCAAATGCATAGATATTATTTTATTATTAAAGGGTTTGTTTATGTTGTTCTCTCATTTTAGTTTCTTGAGGTGGGAGAGTCTTTGAATATACAGGTTTGTACCTGCAGAATTTTCAGCCCTATTAAATTCCCTCAACGTGTAAAACCGTAGTCCGTAACATAGCCTGTAAGACTTGCGGCTATGAAATTGGCCCCATAAAGCAACCTGCCAACAACTTGCGGGGTAATGGTGAAAAAACCCTATGGGACGTCGAAAATTGAACTGCGCGCCTGCAAATTCTTTGATCTGTCAGGCCACTAACTGTTACATTTCCAATCACGCTATTAAATTGCAACAAATTCACTGGCGTTCAAGCCCGTAACCTGCAAATGGAGCCAAGAAGCCAATGAGTGCTAGAGAGGACCCGCTAGGGGGATAAAGCCCTATCGTAGCACTGTAAATGCAAATATAAACACACTACTGTACTTATAATAAAAGGGAAAGTGATGTTAGGTATTAGAATTAATAGCACAACATTCTCAAGCTCGCAAATCTGCATATAAAACACTTTTTTTAATGTTTAATTTTTAGTGTTATATCGATCCCGGCAATCAATGTGTTAATACATATAATGGAACTCGCATGGACTAGAATATCATATTTACTGATTTATTAATATTGCATTATTTCTGTAATGTGGGTCCTATCGTAACTCGTAATTAAAACCTGTAAGCCTTTGAAATCTAACCTCCATTTTTCAGTGACGTCATGAGGATGATCTCATTTGCCATTGGCTCTGTCTAAACCCGTAATTACCGGTTTGACTAATTTGATCATGTTCATGGCCGCACATCCAATGTGCGAAAAATGGTTTCCGGCTTGCGTCTCTGGCCCGTAATTCACAGCATGGTGGAATTGAATACCTCTGTAACACAGCCAAATTTAAAGCCCGCAGCCGCTACGGGCTTTGAGTTTAACAGGGCTGTTGGCATTTTTAGAGTTGCACAAGCAGAAAACCCAAGAAACACTCAAGAGGATCAATCCAAGATGTTCATTGAGTCATTCAGAATCTACCTGACATTCATAGAAATGTTCAGGTGGTTCAGACCACAAAATGTATTGTAAATTCATAGAAATATTCAGGAGGAATCACTTAAGACAATAGGGACGTTCAGAAGGATTTGCAAAAGATATTTATAGAAATACTTAGAGGTGGTTTTGCCTAATACATTCTTAGAGATGCTCAAGAAGTTCAGGATATGCTCTGGAGAAACCCTCAAACCTGTTCAAAGAAACATTGAGGAGGATACTCAGAAGACATTCATAAAGGTGTTAGGTAGGAGAAACCAAGACATTCACAGAGATTTTCATGAGGAGGCACTTAAGATATTCTTACAAATGCTCAGGAAAATTGACCCAGCACATTCTTCGTGATGTTCAGTACGATCTGCGCAAGACATTCAGGACTCTCAAGAAAATCGTCAAAGATATTCAAAAAAGACGCTCAAGAGGATCTGCTGAGACGTTCATAGAGATGTTCAGGAGAATCAATCCAAGATTTTCTTTGAGATGCTTAGGACAATCTATAAAATACCTTTAATGAATAATCTGTGAAGTTCCTCAAATATGATGATCTAAATATTTTTTGTCATTGATAATAGTCCCTGAATTGGCAGTTACATACTCTGTCCATCCTTATTAAGCACATCAAGCTCAAAATGAGCATATTGATACACACATTAGTATGATAATGCAGTATAAACAATCCAGCATATCTCATGAATGATTCACTGTAGAGAAAAATTAACACATAGGTTTTGAAGCTTTTTTTTTTTTTTTAATCAGCTTGTAGTTAAGATGAAAGTATCCATTTAAGGATATTTCCACTTGAAAAGGGAAATTTATGTTTCTCCTGAGGTGAGCTAATTGTTGACTTCATCAAAAAGATCGATAAATGATGGCCTGTTTGCATGCTCCAAAAAATGCAAAAAGATAAGTACAGAATTGCCGGTACTCATAAAGCTTGATTCCATGGCTGCTGTAAGGCCCTGTTCTTATTTATTAGTGTCCTGTAAAATGCTGCTTAAGGCTGTTTTTTTCCGGTAACTGGATCATAACCTGTCTTGTTAGTGGCTTAAGCTGCTCTTGCAAGTGGTTAAGTGCACACATAAGGATTTGGCTCAGCGCTAACAGAGACCTCCGAGAACATGAAACATTTCTGTAAGCTGTTATGGAAGCCATGTAATCACACTTTAGGGACTTCACTCACAAAGAAGGTAACACTTTTCATGTAGTGATCATAATTAAGAGTTTATATGTAAAGGTTTGATATGGGTAGCATGTAATAATCTGCAGGGGTGGTAAATGACACAAGCAGACTCAACTCTGGCAAACAGACAGAGAAAGGAGGAGAAAAAAAAACAGCAGCAGTAGTCGATGCAGGGTATCAACAATCTGCAGCAGTGGTAATCAAGTATGAATGTGCTGCACAGAGAGACTCATATGAAAATATATAGCACTTTCTAACGTGTCAGACTACATATCCCAGGCTGCTTTACAGCACAGATTGTGATATAAATGTTTCAGTATTTGCCTCCTCCTGCGTGGCCAAAATAAATTATGAATGTTATGCTAATTTAGCCTGGGTTTGGAGGGGGTGTTTATGTCATGCAACAAAATATTTTTATGCACTGCTCATTCTCCTCTATCAGATGCATTCATAATCCAGGAAACTTAGATATGCCTTGAATTATATTTTCAGATAGGGCTATCCCTTCAAAAGACAATGCATTAGAGCATCTTTTTCTAGTTCTGTGTTTTGCTCAGACTCTGTTTAATCAACTTGAGCAACGAATGAATAAATGCACAGAACCAAAATGTTATGAGTTATTGATTTATTAATAATTTCTTAGACGTGAATATAGGAACTCATATAGTATAGATATACAGATGATTATGTGATTATTTACAGATGCTTATTAGTTTATACAAAACAAGGATATATCACCAGCAGAATCCACAATGTAAGCTTCATCCTGTATATACAAGCTGGGAAGCCCTTTTTCGGACGGACTCAGGAAACTTGATTCTGACTGGGAGAATTCCCACCCATAGGCGAGCTTCAGAGACAAACCGAAAAGGTCCCGCTTTAATAGTATGTAAAAAGAATCTGGCATAACATATTGTCACGCAAGCTTTCTTATTGATAAACAACACATATACTGTTTTTTCAGAGAGCATTTCACAAGCCATGGACAGTAGCCAGGTGCCTCTGTGTTGTAAACATTCTGTGTAACTCTCATTTAAAACACCTTATCAGTATTCCAAAACCTAAGAGATAAGAAAAACATGAACCAACTCTAAAATGTTATCCCTATCATGTCACCCTGGATGTTGTATAATGACACAAACACAATAATGAAAATTGCATATTTTTAAATACCACATATGTGCCTATGGGAATGTTATGGCTTATTTCTGATGAACTTCCATGTTTTTTTTTATTGTTTTTTTAGTGGTTTAATGACTCTTTAACTGCTGCCCCAGCTCTCAGAAATGGTTTCAAAACCATGTGCGGGGGCTGTTTAGTACCTGTAAGTTTTCCTTAAGATTTTGAATCATAAGTAATTTGCGAGTGATCAGTAAAGTCTCAATAGAATATCGATTTTGTGTAAAAATAAGAAAGAGTCACTTGTAATATTATGGATGTCAAAATATCAATGGAGAAACCTATGGTAATTTGTGGGTATGGCTTGTCCATAGTCATTACAGGTAGCTCAATTGCAGTCATGAACAACAGGGTAAATAGGATAGTTAGAAGACGCTATTGACCACTTTTTGCTTGTGTAACTTCACAAAATGGGGAATTAAATAGGGCCCTTTGTCTTCAACTATGAGCAAAAATGTGTTCTCAGCTGCTTTATTAATAATTGCCAGAACTCAGGGATTAAACAGGAGAAAATGAATATATTCACTTTATAAATTATTCATTGTAGCAAAATGTATAACATTTGAGACAAGTTAATGTTAAAGGCTTTAAAATATATCAAAGATCCTCCAAGAAAAGAGGAACACAAGAACAAGAGGTCACAATTTGATGTTGGAAGATTTAGCGGTAATGCATGGAAGTATTACCTGACATAAAGAATAGCAAATAAGTGGAACAGCCTTCCAGTGAAAGTAATGCTATCAAACACAGTTAAAGGATGTATTTGAGCCTGGGATAAAAATAAGGCCTGAGCATGGCCAGATTACCCATTAGGCCAACTAGGCAGCTCATTTGAGGGGCTCATTTCTTAAAAAAATAGTTCCTGGCTTAAAAAAAATATGAATTGTTGTAGTTCATAGACTGGCTACTAGGGGGGAACGACCTAGAACAAGACAGTTACAACGGAAAGGGAACTTACATGTACAGAAAAGGCAAAAAAGGGTCCGTTCATGCCTTACAGGCTCCTCCACTTTACTGCCTATGGGCTCCAAAAAAGTAGATCCAGCCCTGGGCCTGAGCCATAATGAATCCAGGTTTTAGGTAGATAGACTTGACTTAGAGGTCCTAAAGATGAGATGGATGGAGGAACAGCTCACATGGAACACCTTAGTACTTGAAGATTGTGAGTGGTGCAAGAAAGAATTGATCAAGGAGAATGGAGAGTGTGAAAAGAAGGCAAGCAGTGAATAATATGTTGTAGCCCCTAAAAATATAATCATAAGTGAATGTAAATCCTAGAAGTAAAGTCAGTCTCTGAATAACTTTGAATTGTAGCATGAGAAAAGGTCCTTGTCACAAATAATAAGGGAAGAGGATAAAACTGCACCTAGGTAGCTAAGGGGTACACATATTATCTCTATCCCTGTGAATAAGGAATATAGCTGCACCAGCAATTACATGATACACAGGTATCCAGACTCCTCTTGGTTGATTTATGACTGAGAGAATAGAATTGCAAGTGTATTTTTATCTGGTGGGCTTCAGAAAAAGAGAAAGCAGGAGCAGAATAAGATATCCCCAACAAACATAACAGTGCCTGGTAAATATTAAAGAAAAAAGAGGGTCCCTTGCTTTCTGCGACTGAAAGTGCAACAACTGTAAGTCAAACTCTACTAGGAGGCAACACAAGAAGTGCTCATGTGAGGGGTCTTGGATTACCTGAACAGTGTGAGCACTCCAAGAAAGCACCGCTTAAACAGACACTGTAACTTTTTTATTAATATGTTAAAAATATATTTTAGTTATTCAGCTCCATATAAATGCCTTATTTTCCTTACATAATTTGGGAAAACACTTGTTTCCAAAGGCTGACCAAACACAGTTTTATAGAGGGTGATTTCCACTTTTATTTCTGTTTATTGCATGTATTTCTATAATATCACATATATAGTTGTGAGCATACGAGTTGTTGCTAACGCTTGCGGGCTCGCACAGCGAGCCTTGGCCCTCGCAAACTTTACGTTGTAACGCAAACAAAATACGAGACACGTTACGACCCATTACAACCTTGCAAAAGACGGCCGCAACACGCGCACATCAAAACATCAAAAATCCAACAAATACACACAACAAATACATAAAAACCTTACCTACAGTTTAGACACTAAAAAACAAGGCTAGTGTAGTCTTAAGATGCAAAACACCACCAAACACCTACGTATTTGCCGAAAAACACCTACGAGATTAGAAAACAAGGACGCAACCCGCGCAACCCCAAAAACATTACAAACACAACAAACAACAAACACATAAAAAGGTTACTCACAGCAACGGGGGGCACTGAGGACCTCTGCAAGTGAAGTTACACCTCACCAAAACGAAAACGAGGCTAAAGGTCCCTAAACACGCAAAACACCACCAAACACCTACGGATATTCCCAAAAAGCCCACCAAACAGCTACGGATATTACGAAAAACTTGCACGACATAGAAAACGAACGATGCTACATCAGCCACATTATATACACCAAACACCCTTAGCTCACTTACAATTTCATTGCCGTCATTTTTTGACGGGCAATTCGCTAGTAGTAATATTATAATGATAATAAAGGGGCAATAGAGAGCCATTATGGGGATGTCAGATATCAGTGCAGATTTGAGATTGTGCGCAGCCACTCTTGCACAGTGAAGCATCTAATATTTATAGCCCGCTCCTCCGCACCTACAGACAAGCAGTCTGTGACCATTCACGGAGAGGAGGAGGCTCCAAGGAGCAAGGAACAAGAAAAATGGAAGCCAAGAGGCGAACTAAAAGCAGGAATCAATATATGAAGCTCTCTCCCTATACTACCTGAGAAGGGATAAAAAAGGTGACATTACTACAAGTCACTTTAAAAGAATGGAGTGATTGTAAGAAGAGAAGCCAGTGATCATTATTTTTTCCATACCATGTTCCTTTTTATTTTGAGATAGTTATCTCTACAAAAATAAACAAGTAATCCGCAGTCGAGTTACATTATAGTTTATGCTACACCAAAGGCATGTTTGCAGAATTTTGCACTGACTGTGCTCCTCATTATACTAAGCATTTGCTTACAAGAAGACTTAGAGCCCGATTTAATTGAGCAATCGTAAGTTAACGGAGCCTGTAAGTGAGGCCATAATTTCATTTGCTATTCAATTGGCATCTTTACGGGCTCCAAACAGGTTACGGGCTTGAAAACTTTGTGATGGTTAAACCCGGAACTTACAGCCACCCAAAGCCTTTGATCTTTCACTTCTGCAAGAGTTACGATCGCTAAAATTGCAAATCGCTATTCAATTGCTCCAATTCCCCAAGTCCGCAAATGCTTTCACACCCGTAAACGGCAAATGACGGTGGAAAGCGATGAAAGACAATAGTATTAATTGCCCAACAAGTTTCAAGCCTGCAAATTGGTTTCATTTCGGGGTAATATCAATCTCGGGAATAAATGAGTTAATACATATCAGGCCACCCACATGGACTAGAACATTCATAGACTCGGCATTCATTTTTATAATTTTGTATTTTGAGGGTTTGCGAGTCCCATCTCATATCAGACAACCAAACCAAATTGAATGACTTGCAATCTCCATGTTTTACTGCCGTAATGATAGTGGCCTCATTATCTATTGGCTGTTTCGAAATGGGAGGTTACGGGCTTGCTTAACTGATCATATTCCCGCCCTGAACTGCTACGCACAAGTGCATGGAGTTGGCTTTCGGCCTGTAACTTGCGGGCTCCTTCAATTGAACAGCACCGGAATCCCAGCAGCACTCCCGCAGACATGCGCCTGCATTTGAATCGGGCTCTTGGCCTCTTGTATAGGTCCTGATTGGATGACAAAGACATTACGCAGGTAATGACTGAAAGATAGCAACCATTCCCTTTATAAGCAAATAATGAAAATCAACATGGCTTGATTTACACAGTTTTATAGAATTTTGAACATTATTTCTTTCATGGATAAATATGGTGGCTTTCCAATACACGCCGACGCATGCGTGGCGAAAATAGCGCTCTCACTCTCCCTGTCATTTAGCTTCGTTCAGCCCTCGCTCCTACATGTCGTTTTCATCCCTCAGCACCCTGCTCTCTCCTCTGTACCACTGGCCCTGTACCCCAGCCTCCTCCCCTGTACCCCATATAAACCCTGAGCTGTGCTGGATGGTGTACATTAAAGTCAGTCAG
Source organism: Discoglossus pictus (assembly GCA_027410445.1). Classification (NCBI taxonomy): domain Eukaryota; kingdom Metazoa; phylum Chordata; class Amphibia; order Anura; family Alytidae; genus Discoglossus; species Discoglossus pictus. Next base: position 44,206,645 of record CM050164.1, read on the forward strand.
ACAGGAGCCACAAGGTACACCATCCAGCACAGCTGATGGTCTAGAGAGGGTATGGGGTACAGGGGAGAAGGCAGGGGTACAAGGCCAGGGGTAAAGAGGAGAGAGCAGGGTGCTGAGGGCTGGAAACGAGGTGTAGGGGCGAGGCTAAGCTAAGTGACAGGGAGAGTGAGCGCGCAGATGTCGTGAGCGCTATTTTCGTCGTGCATGCGTCGGCGCCAGAAAGTCAGGGTGCCGATAAATATATTTGCTGTTAAATATGCACAATGAAAAATAGAACTTCTGCATCCTATTAAACTGGGCTCAAAATATTGTATAAGAGCAGAGCCTGTTAATGTTCATAGCTATCACAGTAAGTCAATAGCAGAAAAAAATGTTAGTCATACAGCAGTAGATTGTACATTGGTGATGTATCCAAATGTCTCTCAAAAGTGTATATTTTATGCAAAACAAAAGGTGCTGTATAATATTCCACATCCCCACTCTCGGTAATTGCCGCTTTGGTTTGAGATGCTCTGATGCCATCTGGTGTTGTTATGCTGATTTATGCAGAGTTTTATATTTTCTGCATTTTACTGTTAAATATTTGTGTTTAACAAATTAATTGCTGGAAGCCATATCCAATTTACTGTTGGAAAGACAACATCGGAGCAGCCCATCTTTATATTAGGTTAGATACACCTAGCTGGTTTTGTATACAGTTCTTTATGTGAGACCATTCAAAATAGATAAGTACAAGATGTGCAACAAACAAACAAGAAAATAACTGACTGTTCTATATAAAAGCTTATAATCATAATTATCTTCATACAACACATTACACGGCTGCATAGTCAATAATCTACATTAGTATTCATTGATGCAGAAGGTACAGCTGTATAATGCCATCCTGCTCAGCAGTCACTATCAGTAGAAACTGTACATTATTTCTAGCAAGAAATGTGTCTCGACAGAGCCTGCAGCTTTGTGCTAGCGTTAGTGATGGATTCATTCGGAAATCCTTTTTATAGATTATATTTGCCTCCCATACATTACCAACTAGTTTCAAGATCTGCTGAGAATATACTAAAAAAATGTTTTATATTTACAGAAAAAGTACTTTGACAGTTTGCATTCATGTTAATATGGAATTTCTTTATTTCTTATTTTTTCATGCTTGATTCATAGGAAATTATTTACGGTAGCTCACCAGCCTTTTCACACTTTCAGAATAAATTGTGTACATAAATCTGGACTGACTACTTTTAGAGTTTTTTGTTATTTTTAGATAGAGATACATTTGTTTTATTTTATAGCTATGTAGATATTAGGACATTTGTCAATTAATTGGGGGAAATATGTTAATATATGCGTTTTTACATTTGTTGACCTTGTGCATAATGACACCAATTACAAAAATGTACTTGAATATTATACCGTACTCAGAAACTTCAAATATAATAAGATATGGTTCACTTGTACTACTCAGATCCAGGGCTGTATCTACCTTTTTGGAGCCCCTAGGCATTGAAGTGGAGGAGCCCCTGCAAGTGAGTACATAAGGTATGCACAGACCTATTTTTACCTTTTCTGTATATGTAAGTTCCCTTTCTTGTTTTAACTGTCTTGTTTTAGGTGGTTACCCCCTAGTAGCCAGTTTATGAACTGCAACATTTAATTTTTAAGCCAGGAACCATTTTTTTTAGAAATGGTGCCCCTTACAGGGAAGCACCCCTGGGCGGCTGCCTAGTTGGCCTAATGGGTAATCCGGCCATGCTCATATCAATAAATAGCCTTTTCCTAATATAAACACCTTAGACCATGGGCGCAGGAACCCCAAAAAAATCTGGGGGGGATATAGTTTAAAGAGACAAAAAAAAAACTACATACAATATTGGTACACTATTCAATATAAAGAAACATGTTAGAATATCAAAGGAATGGTAATTAACTACCACCAAAGGAAGCAGTGATCTGAGACAATACAGACTCTCCTTAATTTCTAATGGTATCAGTCCAAGTTCAGTATTGATGAAAGATGAACAGCTGTCCTGAAGATTTTGAGACCTCTCTGCAGAGTAAATCAGCTTGATAAAAACAGATTTGGAGGAGTAGGCAAAAAAGGAAAAACATAAAAATATATGGTGAAATAAGTGTGGTTAAATTAATACATGCAGAAATATTGTACTTTGTTTGTTTGTTTGTCTGCGACGTGTCTCCATGACCTCATGGACAACAACACACCATGCTGATCCACTTGGTATTCATAGCAGAGATACTATAGTGGGTTCCCAGGTCCTTCTCCAGTGGTCTACAGCATACAGATCCTGATATTCCTAGTTGGTCTCCCATCCAAGTACTGACCAGGCACAACCCTGCATGGCTTCAGGGTGGTGTAACCTCTTGGTTCCCTGACTGGAATTTAACCAAGGTCACAGCAGTGAAAGCACCGAATCCTAACCACTGAACCACCAGAGAAACCAAATATTGTACTTACAAAACATAAAAAACAATTGTCTACTTAAAAATCTACTAAAACAGTAAATTACTTGGAGTAAAACATAGAACCTCTTTTTAGTGTATGTATTTTGGTAGTTAATTGCCTTTTTTTAGTATGAAGGAAATAATTTTTTATTAATCTCATACCCTGTGGCTATAAGGTCTATTTATCTTAAAAAGACGTGTGTGTGTGTATTGCCAGAGACAGTGGACATGTTGCTGCAGTTTTTATGGGGGGAATAATTCAACTCTGCTCCCAGAACAGGAAGCAGGGGTACCTGGTGCAATGCACCGGTTCCCCACTTGGGAGGGGGGCACATTGCTGCAGTGCTCCTCAAAAACTTTTATTTGTATTTCTTTGTTTAAATTTTCAATGCCGCTGCCCCCTAATATAATTAAAACACAAATATATGAATGTATATATATATATATATATATATATACTGTATATATATATAATATAATATAATATACATTTTGAGTCAAAGCTCAAGAGACATGCTGCTCCATAGCACTGGCTGTCTCTAGTGGCCAAATCTGTTAATGCATGAATAAGTTTAATGTTGCTATTTTTTGTGTCCCCTATTCATTTAATCAGGGGGATTTGCCCCCTTCCCACCCCCCACCCCCCCTTCCAGTTCCTACGGCCCTGCTTAATAGATTAGAAATTTGAGAGTAGTGGAAGGAGCAGAAAACAGAGATAGAATCTGTACTGGTTTGACCCTTGAAAATAGTATTCAATGGGCGAGTAAAGCCCTATAGGATGACCATCCTACTCAAACTACAGAGTAGCAGTCTAAGATGGATCTACCCATGACACAATCAGTCATCTAAATGTAAGATTTTCTCTAAAATGCTTTTATGGTCCCAAAGTTTTGCATACCTGGTAGTCTTGTCATTGTGCTACATACTTTGCAAGCATGTGATGTTTTTACCAAACCACAGTGGTCCTTTAAACAAAGACCTACAAAAATCAATACTACAACAATTTGCTGTTTCATGGTAATTTTTCTCTTCGCTCCTCATGTCTCTCCCCTAGGTGTATACTGTATATATGGATGAGAAAACCCTTCCCACAGAATGACCATGCATATCAACATCAAAAAGCTGTTGTTGTTGTTCAGTTGTGGCTGACTCTCTGTGATACTATGGACTGCTGCACACCAGGCACATTTATCATTATGTCTCTAATTGTGCTTATTCATAACATTTTCTTGGCAATGATAGTGGAGTGGGTTGCCAGTTTCCTCTCCAGTGATCTCTCTGCTATGACCTGGGTGATCCCGCATGGTATAGCTCACAGCTTCATTGAGGTACACAAGCCCCTTTACCACGACAAGGTAGTGATCCAGAAGGGGATCAGAAAGATACAATACCTTAATGTTCTGTTTATTTCAGTAAAAACATGTTGATCCTGGATGTGACATATAAGCCTAGTTATATGAAGATATGAATTATTAGTATTTTTGGCTTACATCTAGAAGGCTACTACACTGGTTAACCTTCTTCTTTCCATCCCTGAAAGTTTGTCACTGTGCGAGGTGGATATTCCCCAGGCTGTGGATCTCCTGTGACTTTCTATATTACATATCCAAAAGTAAATACAGTATGGCCAGCAGCTTCTTATTGATCCACACCGTCATGCTGGCTAGAAGATGCACATTATGACATAGTGAACCAATTGGAAGCGGCTGGCCATATTTTGTTAGAATTAGGGGTGTAATATGGATCATTGGGATCTCATGTGATATAAACAGGAGCAGGGAAGCAGGCCTTGTAGAGATAAGCAGAAAGAAATGTAAAAAAAAACATAAAATATGTTTAATTGGACTAAAAAGACTTCTATTATGCTAGATAACAGTATACAGTCCTTTCCTATTATGAGTACTCGGGCACATTTTCAGCACAGGTGGCAGCAGTGGCGGTGAGCATCCACTAGATGTCACTGCCAATACTTTACTGCTGCTGTCATAGTTTTAGGTTTGGGGTTAGGGGGTTAGGGTTAGGGGGTTATGATTAGGGTAAGGGTAATGTTTGAAGCTTGAAAATTGTGTATGATCTCAGTAGCGCTTACAAACTGTTTATAATTTCAGTGGCGCCATCTAGCAGCTCCTTACTGCAACTGCTGCTGACACTGCTGGAGTACTCATACCAGGAAAGATCCTGGTTTACTTTCAAATGTTCATGATTTCTTTTACCAAAGATATTTTTGCATAAAAAATAAAGTGTAAAGATTAAATTGCCATCCAAATTAAAGGGATATGTCATTTTTTGTTACAATTATGGATTGTATGTGGATAACAATTTAAAATACATATTCCATGATATCGGTAATTAAATAACCAATACTTCACTTATTTTCAAAAGTACATGCATTCATTGATATTTACTTGATCAATAGTTTCACAAAGTAAAAGTAAATTTTCTTTCTTTTCTATATAACTGTAACTTATTTTGAAATTACGAATTACAGCGCAGGTTTGACTTGCTGAGTCACCGCCGTTTCAAAGGAACAGTCTCTCACAGCGGGGAGCGCAAAATCAATACGTCTGATCTGTCAAATACGCTGCAAACGCTACTCGTAAATGCTGTGATAGAAAAATAAAATACAAAAGATGAAAAAAAAATAACTATCTTTTTTTGTTTCCTCTCAGAGCAGTGTAAAATGAAATATATAGTTTTTAGAAAAGTTTAAACACAGCGTAAAAACTTCAGAAATGTTCTGTATCTTAAAGGAATCAGATAATTTGCTAGGGCTCATTCAAAGGACCAATATAGGTTTGGAAAAACTTCATACGTTTGTTAAGTATGTAACAAATTAACATTAGGAGGCATGAGTATAAACGTTTTTTATGAAACTTCTGAATATTTTTTTTTTTTATGAATCCACTTTTTGTATTTTACATTTCCTGTTGGCTTGAAGCCTTAACCGCACAAGCGGTAATCCCGAGCGTGGCTCTGGCTTAATTTACTCTACCTAAATCGGTAACCCTGAGCCATGCTCGGGGTTACTGCAGGGGGCCCAGTGCTGCCAAAATTGCCTGGGCCCCCTCAGCACACCCTTCCTCCTCCTCCATCCTCCTCCTCCTTTCCCTGTTATCATCCTCCTGATCATCTTCCTCCTCCCCCGATCATCCTTTTCCTTCCCCCTAACCTCCTCCTCACTTCCCCCTCTCCAGTCACTATCTCCCCCTCTCTCCTTACTTGTTATTGTGACCTGATGAGCTCCCTGCTCATCTCTCCCTGCGCAGCATGTCTTTGGCAATGAAGAGACCGGAATATGCTAATGACGTGACGCGCTTGTGACGACACGTCATTAGCATATGCTGGTCACTTCACTACCCGAAGACATGCTGAGGGGGGAAGGGAGGTAAGGGAGGATGATAAGTGGGGAAAGAGAGGAAGATAAAGGGGGAAGGAGGGAGGAGGAGGAGGATAAGGGAAAAAAGGAGGAGGGTAAGGGGGAAATGGAGGGGATTGGAGAGGGGGGAAGTGAGGCGGAGGATAGGGAGGAGGAGGAGGGAAGGGGGAAAGGGAAGAGGAGGAGGATAAGGGGGAAGGGGGAAAGGGAGGAGGATAAGGGGGAAAGGGAGGTATGATTATGTCTGTATTTTTTAATGTACCGCTTTAACATTCTAAATACTGACATAATCATACCACCAGGCAGGTGAATGGTGTGTTCTGCTAATTTGTATTGTCTATTCAGAAATGGAAGGCATGGAGACACATTTAACTGCTCTACTGGCCTAGGTCAATTTTTCAGAAACAGTAAAGTTAGCAAGGTATTAATTCAAGAAAGTGTCAATGGGAGACATATGAGGACACTAGCGACAAGAAGAACAGAGAAGGAAAGACCAAAATTAATGAGAAAGAAAAGGCAAGGGGTAAGATATGAGAGGGTTCCCTGTTGGTCCAGTGGTTAGGATTCGGTGCTTTCACTGCTTCGACCTAGGTTTGATTACAGTCAGGGAACCAAGAGGTTACACCACCCTGAAACCAAGCAGGGTTGGGTCTGGTCAGTACTTGGATGGGAAACTACCTAGTAATACCAGGAGCTGTCTGCTGTGGCACACTGGAGAAGAAAATGGCAACCCACTCCAGTATCTCTGCCATGAAAGCCAAGTGGTCCAGCATCACCATGAACATAAAGAGGTTCCTGGTGTGTTATGGTCCATGAGGTTACGGAGTGTCGGATACGACTGAAGGACACAACAACAGCAAGATAGGAGAAAAAAAGGAAATGATGGAACCAATTTTGAATAAGGAAGGGAAAATAATGGTGAGGAAGAGAAGAAGAGCAGCATAGCATATAAATGGAGATTATGAGTTAAGAGGAGAATCAATGAAGGGAGAGGAGAGGTGGGGTAAACTGAAATAGGAGGAAGAAGAATGGATGAATTAATAGTATGGTTGAAAGAGAATTTTTATAAATTAGAATTTGGAAGAGTGAAAATAGGGAGAAAAGGTGAGATTAAAAGAAAATCAGGAAGAGAAAATTATACATAGTGATATGAGGGGAGAGAAAAACATGGGAGTAAAGGGGGGGTAAAGAGATGTGTTGAGTAAGAGTTACATAGAAATACATGGAGCAGGGGATGGGTTTGGCGGTCATGAAGGAGAATTGTATGTATAAGGGCATAAAATGAGACTTAAATATCAAGAGGGTGACATTTGGTAGGACAAAAAGACTATGGGGTAGGAGAGGGTAATATGGCATAACAAATAAAAAATAGCGAATGGAACGATGTTATTAGCAAAAAGATATAAAAAAACCTTTTTTTTCATGAAAAAAAAACAACAAAACAAACAATTAAACACTTACCTTGAAGTTAGCAAAATGTCTTGTAATTTCTGACAGTTGAAATTTAGGGTTAAATTAGGGTTTTGGTCAATCAGGAGAAAGCAGAGGTTAGCTGAAACATTTGAATAAAACTCTGGGGTTCTTTTTTGTGCTTCAAAGCAGCCTGTGATATTTAGGGCCCCATTCAAGTGGACGAATTTGAATATTTTTACGGGCTTAGATCGAGTTACGAGTGACAAGCTTAAAAAGATAGCATCCGTCAAATTCATAACTTACAGCCTCCAGAAGCCTTTGATCTGTCACTTTCGCAAGGCCAAAAATCGCTATTCAATTGCTCTAATTCCCCGAGCTCGCAAACGTATCCACACTTGCCGAACCCTAAACCTTACAAACCCTATTTGTTAACCGCAAATGGAGGAGAAAATCCTACATGTGCTCGAAAGGATGCGCAAGGTGGTTAAACACCAATTCGTAGCACTGTAAATACAAATAAGAAAGTAATCCTGCCCTGTAAATTACGGGGAAAGCGATGACAGACATTATAATTAATTACACAACAGTCTCAAGCCCGCAAAACTGCAGGAAATTATATTTATGTGTCATTTCAGGGTTATATCGTTCTCAGGTATCAATGAGTTAATACATATCAGGCCACCCATATGGACTAGAAAAGTATTGACATTCATTTTCATAATTCTTTATTTTCAAAGTTGTGTGAGTCTGATTGCATATCGGACCCCTGAACCTGATTGATTGACACGTAACCTCCATGTTTTACTACCGTAATTATGGCAGTCTCATCTTCTATTGGCCGATTTGAAATGGGTGGTTACAGGCTTGGTGAATTGATACGGTTTCCGCCCACAACTGCTCTGAAACAGTGCATGGTTTATGGAGCTGGCTTCAAGATCGCAACTCGCGACCTGGAGCAATTAAATAGCTTCGCAATCGGAGATCAACGGGAGCCCACAACTCAATCGCAGAAATGCGGCTGTCTGCGCTTGAGTTACGGGCTTGGAATTTAATGGGGCCCTAAGTGTGGTCCATGTTAGAAGGTGCTATGGCAGCAGCACACAGCACAGACAGGAAGCAGCAGGGAGGGTCATATGCCAGTAGTGACTTGGGGCTGACATCAGGGCTCTCCTATTGGCAGAGGAAGACACCTCAGGTGAATAATAGGTTAAAATCGTGCCCATAATGCTGCATGCTGATTGGGGGGGGGGGGATCAGGTGCCTGTGTAGACACCCCTGGGGGTGTCAACATAAACATAAGAGGGTTTTTTAGATATTAATAAAAATAAAATGTTTTATGAAATGTGCTGCATATATGAAGGATGCTTTTTGCCTAAAGAATGCAAAAATGTAATAATCCAGGAAACTTGGAAATGCCTTTAAGTAACACCACTGATACAACCTTTTAATAGAACTGAATGGATATATTTATTTGCATACATGGTGACAAATCAGGTCATGAAAAAATCAATGTCTAAAATAATAGCTGATAAATTGCTGTATTTTTTAGATTCTAAAATAAGTTTGCCTGTTGTCAATAGTTCTTCAAAACTGCTTATTATGAATATGTGACTTTGGCTGTCAGTAGGAAACTGTGTAAGCATTGAATGCTTGAATGAATGAATGAATGAATACATGAATTGATGGATGGATGGATAAGTAAATCCATGAATGAATGAGTGGAAAATTCTAAAAAAAGATGTCAGAACCACTATTGTTACCTAACAAAATGAGCTAGATGTTTTAATTAGGTATTGATTGTTATTAAAATTCCCATTCAATTATTAAAAAAAGGATCATTAAGTATAGGCAGTGAGCTTTTTCTGGTGAGCCAGCAAATTGATGACTGTGTATTCTCTTATCAAATCTAATTGTTCTTAAAACCCTTTAGATCTGACTCTCGGCCAACCTCTGTACAATCTCCTTAATGACCTTATCTAGCTGGAGACAAACATTCAGCTGGAGGCTAGCCCATAGGTGCCCAAAGAGGGCGGTACTGTCCACCAGTGGGCGCTGAAGCCTTCTAGGGGAACAGCAGCGGGTTGGCTACTTTAGTCCATATGCACTGCAGAAAAGTCTCAACAAGTACCAATCTTTTTACATGTGCTACATTTAACCAAAATTGGTATAGCAATAGCAGTTTCCAAGATAAAGCACGGATTGGCCATTACTTTTTACAAATATCAGATGGTTTAACAGGAAAACTGTTATAATGGGGGGCGATAAAAAATGTTTGTCTTGTGAAGGGGGCGGTGGTAACAAAAGTTTGGGAACCTATGCACTAGCCTTTGGAAATGAATTTGAAAATGAATATTGATATTATAAATAAATACATTCCTCATGCTAGGGCAATAGAATATTCCTTTAAATGTAGACTCATTCTAATAAAATTATAGGAAAAATATGATGTTGTGTGCTGCATTTGTTAGTTCAGTATAATAGTAAAGTATCAAGACCATCCAACCTACACCCCAAAAATATCATGGCCTGTACATGCGATAGTAATCAGACATTTCAGCAGGTGTAGTTGCCCAAGTTCTCTTTTTCAACATTGCAGCAGTGCTTAGCCCCATAAGCAGGTAGACCCAAAAAGAGTGTGCTATGTAAGACAGCAACCTGCTGCTAAGTTATAGAGAGGAAATACATTTTTGGAAAGAAACTTTAGTAAGAAATGTGATGATATTGTCATAAAAGCTGAAAGTACTTTGAATGAAAGTTCCTAGTCTAGAAACACAGTTAGGGCCTCATTCAAATGTGATTTGGCCAATTGAATAGGGCTCTATTTAAGCACAGAGCATATTTTTTTACAGAAGTTTTTAGTTAGTGAACTTCTATCCAAAAGCAAGGTCTTCACTAACTAAAAACTTCTGTAAAAAAATATGCTCTGTGCTTATATATAGCCCTATTCAATTGGCCAAATCACAATTGAATGAGGCCCTCAGTGTCTAGTTAGTTGAATGAATAGAATAACAGGGGTAATTGGTTTGAATAAACTTGTTTTATTTGCAATGATTACCTATGAAAGGAAAACAAATATAAATCATATAATACATCATCCAGTGGTGTGTTTCTGTCTAGTCCCACAACGCCCAGGCCTAGGACTGCACATTTTCAGGGGGCAGCAGGTTGTTTGAAAATGTTGTTGCAGTGTTATGAAATATTGTGTGTGCAAGTGCACATTAACAGCGTTATTAAAATGTTATTCGGCCAATTGAATAGGGCTCTATATAAGCACAGAGCAATTTTTTTTCCAGAAGTTTTTACTTAGTGAACTTCTATCCAAAAGCAAGGTCTTCACTAACTAAAAACTTTAGTAAATAAAATGCTGTGTGCTTATATAGAGCCGTATTAAATCGCAATTTAATAAGGCTGTTACTGTCTTTCTGCCTTGCACCTTCTGTCATCCTGTGTATATACAGGGAGTGCAGAATTATTAGGCAAGTTGTGTTTTTGAGGATTAATTTTATTATTGAACAACAACCATGTTCTCAATGAACCCAAAAACTCATTAATATCAAAGCTGAATATTTTTGGAAGTAGTTTTTAGTTTGTTTTTAGTTTTAGCTATTTTAGGGGGATATCTGTGTGTGCAGGTGACTATTACTGTGCATAATTATTAGGCAACTTAACAAAAAACAAATATATACCCATTTCAATTATTTATTTTTACCAGTGAAACCAATATAACATCTCAACATTCACAAATATACATTTCTGACATTCAAAAACAAAACAAAAACAAATCAGTGACCAATATAGCCACCTTTCTTTGCAAGGACACTCAAAAGCCTGCCATCCATGGATTCTGTCAGTGTTTTGATCTGTTCACCATCAACATTGAGTGCAGCAGCAACCACAGCCCCCCAGACACTGTTCAGAGAGGTGTACTGTTTTCCCTCCTTGTAAATCTCACATTTGATGATGGACCACAGGTTCTCAATGGGGTTCAGATCAGGTGAACAAGGAGGCCATGTCATTAGATTTTCTTCTTTTATACCCTTTCTTGCCAGCCACGCTGTGGAGTACTTGGACGCGTGTGATGGAGCATTGTCCTGCATGAAAATCAGATTTTTCATGAAGGATGCAGACTTCTTCCTGTACCACTGCTTGAAGAAGGTGTCTTCCAGGAACTGGCAGTAGGACTGGGAGTTGAGCTTGACTCCATCCTCAACCCGAAATGGCCCCACAAGCTCATCTTTGATGATACCAACCCAAACCAGTACTCCACCTCCACCTTGCTGGCGTCTGAGTCGGACTGGAGCTCTCTGCCCTTTACCAATCCAGCCACGGGCCCATCCATCTGGCCCATCAAGACTCACTTTCATTTCATCAGTCCATAAAACCTTAGAAAAATCAGTCTTGAGATATTTCTTGGCCCAGTCTTGACGTTTCAGCTTGTGTGTCTTGTTCAGTGGTGGTCGTCTTTCAGCCTTTCTTACCTTGGCCATGTCTCTGAGTATTGCACACCTTGTACTTTTGGGCACTCCAGTGATGTTGCAGCTCTGAAATATGGCCAAACTGGTGGCAAGTGGCATCGTGGCAGCTGCACGCTTGACTTTTCTCAGTTCATGGGCAGTTATTTTGCGCCTTGGTTTTTCCACACGCTTCTTGCGACCCTGTTGACTATTTTGAATGAAATGCTTGATTGTTCGATGATCACGCTTCAGAAGCTTTGCAATTTTAAGAGTGCTGCATTCCTCTGCAAGATATCTCACTATTTTTGACTTTTCTGAGCCTGTCAAGCCCTTCTTTTGACCCATTTTGCCAAAGGAAAGGAAGTTGCCTAATAATTATGCACACCTGATATAGGGTGTTGATGTCATTAGACCACACCCCTTCTCATTACAGAGATGCACATCACCTAATATGCTTAATTGGTAGTAGGCTTTCGAGCCTATACAGCTTGGAGTAAGACAACATACTCATTTGCCTAATAATTCTGCACTCCCTGTACAGTATATATATATATATATATATATATATATATATATATATATATACATAAAAACACATATATCTATGATTTGGGATATAGAAAAGAAGGCACAAAAATGTGAATGGCACGAGGGCAGCAAAAAAAAAAAATGGTAGCACAACTTTACCACGAATCACAAATGCGCGCCGAAAAAAAAGCCCCAACAGAACCGCAACCAGACTAAATCGCGCACAACTACAGCGCGCACCCGACAAATGCGCGAGGCCGCAGACAAAACCATGCATGACACAAACAAGTGAAGCTTCTCTTACACACACAATGATGGCAGTTAAGAACTGTGTGTGTCAGTGTCTCTGTGCGTGTGTGTCAGTGTCTCTGTGCTGCCCCTGCCCCATTCCCCCTGTGTGATATCCGTGTGATGAGTTCCCCCTGTATGCCCATCCCCTGTGACATCCTATGTGTTTCTCCTGTGTGTCCCCTGTGTGCTCCCCCTGTGTGATATACAATGTGTTCCCCCCCTGTGTGCCCCCCCCCCTGTGTGATATGCAATGTGTTCCCCTCTGTATGACCCCTGGGTTTAGGGTTAGGCTAGGTGTTTAAGGTTAGGCTAGGTGGTATAAGGGTTAGGGTTAGGTTAGGGGTGTAAGGGTTAGGGTTAGGCTGCGGTGGGTTAGGGTTAGGCTGTGGGCGGTAGGGTTAGGGTAGGGGGTGTAAGGTTTAGGGTTAGGCTAGGGGTGTAAGGTTTAGGGTTAGGCTAGGGTTGTAAGGGTAAGGGTTAGGCTAGGGGGTGTAAGGGTTAGGGTTGGGCTGTGGGGGGTTAGGATTAGGCTATGGGTGTAAGGTTTAGGGTTAGGCTAGGTTGTGTAAGGGTTAGTGTTACACTAGGGGTGTAAGGGTTAGGGTTAGGCTGGGGGTGTAAGGTTTAGGGTTAGGCTAGGGTGTAAGGGTTAGGGTTAGGCTAGGGGGTGTAAGGGGTAGGGTTAGGCTAGGGGTGTAAGTGTTAGGGTTAGGCTACGGGGTGTAAGGTTTAGGGTTAGGCTAGGGGTGTAAGGGTTAGGGTTAGGCTAGGGGGTGTAAGGGTTAGGGTTAGGCTGAAGGGGGGTTAGGGTTAGGCTATGGGTTGTAAGGCTTAGGATTAGGCTAGGGGTGTAAGGGTTAGGCTGCAGGGGGTTTGGGTTAGGCTAGGGGCTGTAAGGTTTAGTGTTAGGCTAGGGGGTTTAAGTGTTAGGGTTATGCAGGGGTGTAAGGGTTAGGGTTAGGCTGCAGGGTTTTCAATTTCTATAAGATTCCATCCATCAGTAGAGTAAAAAAAAAAAAAAATGTGATCTTAAAAATCCAGGGATCTGGTTAGTTTAAGATACAGGAATCAGCTGCAAACTGGGACCAAAAATTGTAGGTTGGAAATAGCGAGCAATTAATAGAAAAAGATCATTAGTAACTGATGGGAGGATAATAAAAAAAAGACATAGTTAAAGTTTATACTTATAAACATTGTGTAATTAATATTAATTTAGCACATTATATATAGATTATGTATGATGCCCAAGTTTATTCTTTATATACAACATACAAGTTTTATAGTAACTGAAATAATTATAAGGCATAGATTATAGTCCTTTCATGTCCTTCTTTGTGTAAACTTCCTTAGCCTGCACTTCCCGGTTCCTCGTGTAAGCCGATAGCACTAGCGCCCTTTAGTCGGCGCCCATTTGTCGTCCTCTTTACAATTGCGCGCTGTTGTCGCAGCACATTTGGCAGTCGCGCTAGAGTGGGGGTGCCAATAAAAACGCCCCTGCATTTTCCAGATTGTAGTTTAGAGCACTGTTTCCTAATAGTTGGGATTAGGGCCGGTTCTAGTCTCTGATACCATATCTGCTGGATCTCAGGAAGAAAAAAGAATGAGGATTAGTGTCAGAAAGAGGGTAATAACTGGGGTAAGAATAGACAGAGTGTGTGGATTGGAGTGAGATTATTATTATTATTATTATTATTATTATTATTATCCTCATCAGGCTACAAGGCAAACTAACCATACAAAATGGAAGTGCTTATGATTTTCTCTAGAAAATGCTCATGACTTAACCAGCTGCTGCTGTTGCATACAAACCCACAAATATGTGAACTTTTTCCTCAACTACAGTGGTCTGATATAGGCTTGTGATATGAGGTCTAATGATGCAAAACGTACTTACAAAAGGTCAAAACTTTCATAAATAAAAGACACTTTTCTACCATCTACATCATGATAAATTCTACATTAGAATATAGCTTCTGACCCCAGAAAAGTACTGCTAACAAAAATGTGCCTTTTGATAAATATGTCGTTTTGTGCCTTGCTTGGATTAAATGTCTGAAATCTTCCTGGTAATTGATGACTAAATCAGTAAAGTGCAATAACATGATTGAATCCATTTACATAAACTGCTGCCTTCAAAGATGCCGGCTTTATCAGAATTTGAGTTGTCATGGGAACCAGGGCATATTTTAGAATAAAATATATACTCTACACAAGCAATAAAGTCTAATGCTTTCTTCCCCTAATCTCTTTTACCACATTGACTATTTCATAAAGAACGAAAAAAATGTAATGGAAACACATCAGCTAAACATGACTTTAATATTAAATATAAAACATATAAAATATAAAATATATTTTAAACTTGTAATGATATTGCAATACATTTTTTTAGAGGAGTTATTTTTTTAAATATTGTATTTAACCCTTTTGGTTTTTTTAAAGGGCCACTTTATTGGTCTTGTAAAGGGTTCTCTAAAGAATAGTTAAGTAAAGCCTGATAACAAAAAAAAACTTTATTGAACTCTTACTGTACCTTAAAACAATGAATTGCTATTTTTAATCATTCCCCAGGCAGTATGAGACTTATCTTATCTCACCATCACCTGAATAATGATCTGTCACTGGAATGGAAGCCACCGATGGGGGAATACTCTCCAAACCGGCATACAGTACTTGCAGTATGATAGTGACAACTAGAAAGTGTATTTGTGTACAATGCTAGCAGCTTATGTTACACTACAGCTACTAGTATGTGCTTTATAGAATCGTCTGAAAAGGTTTTCAATTTGGCAGTATGAGACTTATCTTATCTCACCATCACCTGAATAATGTTCTGTCCCTGGAATGGAAGCCACCCAGAGGGAATACTCTCTAAACCGGCATACAGTACTTTCAGTATGAAAGTGACAACTAGAAAGTGTATTTGTGTACAATGCTAGCAGCTTATGTTACACTACAGCTACTAGTATGTGCTTTATAGAATGGTCTGAAAAGGTTTTCAATTTACTACATCCGCCTGGGCGGCTTCCACTCCAAACACAACAATACATCATTCAGAGGATGGAGAGATCTGGAACTTATACATCCAGGGCATCATTTAAAAAAAATGTATTGGGAAGGAAAAGAGTAGAGAGACGACAATACTTCCAGTTAGATATTGCAGAGAAAAGGAAGGGTACTAAGGGCAGGGGACGGGAGGAATCTGTAAAAGAACAATGAGAGTCCTGTTGTAGTAAGGAATGGTGTATATGCTAGGAGTATTATGTATATAGAGGTAATTGAGCCAACATGAAAATGTAAGACTAGCATAAGGCGTAAGGAAGATGTTGAAAATGGAGTGGAGAGTATGGATCGATGTTAAGGTAATCGGAATGTAACAATTGGATTTTTATGTCATCTAACAAAAAATGTAAGACTAAAAGTATTAATAAGCTTGTACGGTATGACTAAAGTTCTGTATTATCATGAGAATTCTGTAAGGTTTACAATGTAAAATTTGTTGTCCATGCTCAATAAAAAAGGATTGTTAAAAATTTTTTTACGTATTAATTGTTTAAATGCACAGTAGAAGTTAAATAAATAGGGGTTTTCTTATCAAGCCATCTTCAGGCCACTTTTCTCTGTCAAATCACATATTATAATTGTCAAACTGAGATTTGTTGTCACGCTTGCGATGAATCGCAGTTTGACAGCAATCCGATCGCAAAGGCAAACAGATTGCAGGCATGCGCATTGCGCGGCGCATAAGGAGAGGGAAGAGACACAGAGGGAGGGGGGGAGAGACACAGAGGGAGAGGGGGGAGACGCAGAGGGAGGGGGAAGAGGCACAGAGGGAGAGGGGGGAATAGACACAGAGGGAGGGGTAGAGACACGGGAGGAGAGACAGAGAGAAGGGGGAAGAGACACAGAGAGAGGGGGGGAGATACACAGAGAGAGAGGGGAGAAAGAGACACAGGGGAGGGGGAAAGAGACGCATGGGAGGGAGTGGGGGGGAGTGAAACGGGGAGAGGGGGGAAGAGCCACGGAGAGAGGGGGGAAGAGACACAGGGGGGGAAAGGGGGGAAAGAGACACAGGGGGAAGAGACACAGGGGGGAAAGAGACACAGAGGGGAAGAGACACGGGAGGGAGAGGGGGGGAAGGAGACAGAGGGAGGAAAAGAGACCAAAGGCGCTTATTGCAAGGCCCGTGATGAGTGCCAAAGGCACTCATTGCGAGGCCAGTAAAGTAGAGGGGGAGAGGCTCTCATTGTGTGGCAAACAGTATATTGCCAGGCTTCCCTTTTTATTGCCGTCATTTTTGATGGGCAAGTCGCTAGTAAGATTATAATATTTTAAGTGAGATCACTGTATTTCAATATTTATAATATGTTTTTTGAAGAACTACACTTGATGATGGGCAAACATATTTATAAATAAAGTACATCATTTAATCTATTATCTATTCTTTGCTTCATGCTGCAGTGGGAGCTACCCTTTTTATTTCTACTTCTATAAGCAGCAGGTGACCTTTGAATATAATGGAAGTTTCCATCTACTAGTGCCTTCAGTGCATCTAGTGCAAATCTCCTTAGTGTAAAAGCAGATTCATTAAGCTTCTCTGGGACTGCAATCTCAGCAAATCACTTTGCAGCCCCTGTGAATCTAGGGGTATATCTATTATTATAAGAGTACTATATTATGATAAACTTGTTCGTGTCTATCTGACAAGCTAAAAGAGCAATCACATATAATAGTTGTCAAACTGCGATTCGTCGTCAGGCTTGGCGAGCCGTTAAAGCACAGAAATCATCCGAGCTCTAAGCACTTAGCCGAAGAGTGCCAAAGGCGCTCATCGCCTGCGAGCCTTGCGAAGTGAGGCGAGCAGTTGAGGCATTGAAGCACGCAGGACTTAGGCAGAAATGAGCACCGAAGCCGTTGAGGCATTAAAAAAACGCCAGAGGTAGCTTCCAAGCAGTTAGGAAACGCGGGTTTGCCTTAGGCTGCAAACAATGGAGGAACGCAGGACTTAGAAAAAAAAATAACGAGGTTGGAAAAATACAAAGTTAAATGGCCAAACCACGCAAATCGAAAAACACAAGAAATAAAAATAATAATAAAAAAAAAAACACACACAGCACGGGGGGACATCTGTGAGTGAGGTTGCACGCAAATTTAAGCCGAATTTGCTGAGTTTCAGCACTCAAAAATCCGGTAAGCGAGACAAAAAATGGAGGCCGAAAAAAATTTAAACGAGGCTACACGACCCCGAACCGCGCAAAACACTGCCTGCCGCGTACCACTTTTACCTAGGAACGTATGAGGTACAAAATACACAATTACAAAAGATTGAAAATGCTTGCGAGCCACATAACACATAGACAATCGCCTCCATTTTACAACACTAACTTGCAACTAATAACATTACGAATCTAAAATGGCGGTTTACCCGACTAAACAAACGGTTTGGCCTCACGCACGCAGCCTATTTATACTGCACACTTGGCACATTGCTGACACTTACTCCTCAGGGCAGCAACAGTCCAAATGTACATTGTATGCTGCAGGAAAAGCAAAAGAGATTGTTAGCTCTTCAGGATATTGATTGCTGGATATACAGTATATATTAGAAATAGGTAAAGTATATTCATTTATTAAGTAAATAATTAATTACTTCCACAAACCAAATCATATGTGTGTTTAAGTATATATTTATTAGTAAAAAATGTAAATATACTTGAGGTTGCAGCACAGGATGGAGCAACTTGAGACTGGAAAAATACAGGAAATTTGGAAGTTAAGTTTGCAGACAAATTTAACATCCCTCCTACTGCTAAAAAGTTTTTTTTCTGATGACAACTTTCATGACATCATCTATTTATATCATATGTAATGTCATGAATGTTGTCATCATAAAAACCTTTGCAGGGGAAACCCAGTTTCTTATGTTTTTTCCAGCCTTACGTTGCCTCATTCTGTGCTGCAACCTTATTATTATTATTATTGTTATGCTTTTTTGTAAGCTTAACTATACTTTAATGCAGGTTTTTGTAAATACATTTCCAATGCTTTTCTAAATTTCATTTTAATCAATTTGTTTTAATTAACTAACATCAACATATATGCTTACACATATAACTGAATGCTTCTGAAGGTCCTATAAGGCCCTTAAAGAAACATAGACAGCTCCATGCATATAACAGTTCTGTATTTGCCCTTTTTAACATAATCAAAAGGTATTTATGTATAGTAAGTATGGGCGGCTGCCAAGGATAGCAAAATTACATGTGGAATTGGTTTAAAAACTTTCATACAAAGAGTTATTTTTAAGGAAAAGAAGACCTGCAAACTGAATAAGGGTAGTGTCTGCAAGTTATCCCTCAGCAGAACAGCAGACGTGTTTTCAGCTTGCACTGGGATAGTTATAAAAACTATGACAAAAAGAGCTTTTTATGAGGATAAACATGAGCAAAATAAGTTTCTTTTTGTATCATTTATTCTTCCTAATCCTTAACGACCCCTTTGTATCATTTTTGAACTGTTTGGATTGATTGTTTTTGTTAAAAGGTGACTTTTTCAAAGAGCCTGTTTGCTGATAGGAAGATCTGTTTTTTTCCTCCAACAGGTCTTTTTGAAGCTATAAACAGAGTAACTACAATTTAATTTTTGAAAATGTGTTCCATTTTACTGTTTGATATATTTGAAGGTAAACAGTTTTAGAATAATGTATACCTTTGCTCAACTGTAATGGCAAGTGAGTTTAAATTTATAGTATCAAAATTTAAAGTGTAATTTTTTGTCTGTAATAGTGAACGACTGATCTTTTACATTAATTAAATTTAAATTTTCGAACTGAAAACTTTAAATTGTTAAAAGGGTGTTTGCTCGCCTCTGCTGGTGAACAATCGCCAGAGGGGGCGAGTAATTTATAATTAGGAGATAAACATTTTTAGTGTTATGCTTTACCCTCGCAAAATAGGTTGAGCGAACAACCATGATTCATAATGATAATAACTCTCTCTCTCCTCTCCAACATTGTGACCATACTAAATCACAGTCATTCACCAGATATAACATACAATGTAAGTATTTGCTCGCCCCTCTAGTGAATGTTTGTCATTACAGGCAAGATATAACTATAAAACTACTAAAAACTTCACCTGACCATAACTAACCAATTAAAATGCATATGTTGCTCTTGTGCATAAGTCTCTACTGAGCATGCCCATTACATTATTATTTTTTTTAAACTATTATATCTCAAAAAACAGCTTAACCGCTTTAGCGGTAATCCTGAGCGTGGCTCGGGGTTAATTCTAAGTTCCTAAACCGGTAACCCTGAGCCACACTCAGGATTACACACTTCCTCCCCCTCCTCTTACTCTAAGACGATATCATCCTTCCCCTGCAGCATGTCTTCTGGCAGTGTCCTGGAGTCCCGAGTGACGTCACACGGACGTCACGTCAGTAGCGATTTCCGGCCACAGCCGGAAGACGTGCTGCAGGGGAAGGATGAGCAGCTTACACAGTAAGAGGATGGGGGAAGGGGGAGGAATGAGGGGGGCAGGGGAGGAGAAGGGAGAGGGGACAGGGGATGGGAAGGGACAGGGGGCAGGGGAGGAGAAGGGAGAGGGGGCAGGTGAGGAGAAGGAAGGGAAGGAATCGAAGGTGAAGGGTGAGGGGTAAGGGGAGGAGAGGGGAAATGGTAGGCTGCAGGGGCTGGGGGAAGGAGCCACTACACTACCTAAAAAATTTAAATGTTGGAGCAGGGGTGTGGAACAAGGCGGTCTGGCCATGTCAGTACCCCCACTTTAACACTCGGGGTGCTGACACAGCCAGACCTCCAGGAGGGTTAAGCAATCTGAAAAATTCCAAAAAACACATGGAGACTTTTTGGATCACCATTACATTGTTGACTTTCAAACAAGTCCATTCAGCCACATTTTTTCATACAAGGAAGCAAAAATTGCCCAAAAAATCCAATGGGAAAACACCATGTCATAACCCAAAGATTCAATATAAATCAACTTGTTTTGGCTAACTAAAATTTCATGAAAATTGGGGGGGAAAATCAGACCCCCCAATCCCACCGCAAGACCAGAATTACCTGGACAGGGTTAGAAAGTGATGTATATTTGTATTTATATGGATCTAGATAGACAGATTTTCCTCGATTCCTACTCCTTTGGTTGTGGTTATAATAACTCTGAAAAAACTTGACCTTGACATGGAAATCTACAAGCATCTAAAGCAGGTGTTTCGTGAATGTGGGGCACAATAGCTAGGCCCTCTCCTAGGGTGCTGTTGGCTTGAGCCAGTCCTACTTGCCAGTCCTACTTGCTAATAATACTTATACTTGATAAATGGTATTTATTTGACATATTTGGCTTTAATAAGACTTCATATTTTACTTTGCTACTGAAATTATATATTTGGTTTTTTGTGTTAGAATCTGTGCTTTCTGCTACATTATATGTTCCCTGTATGTGACAATTTTCTCTAATCACTTGTAAAGTGATTCCCTGCTGTTTTATATACATATTACTGCATTTATTCATGGTTTTATCTGTAGCTCTACAATGCGTTTTAGGCATATGATATTATCTCTGTATGGGGCGAGTGCATACGATATCATTCCATGGAGATGATTCAGTGCTCCTGTTACTGAAGTTGCTGCAGTGATGTATGCAGGGCTTTTGCGGCCATAAATCCTCTTATATGTTTGAATCTCTACCAACCTTCACAAACTAAAAGGACAACAGTATTGGTCTGACAGTAGGATTTTATTCAACTAAATAACAACTGTGGTCAGAAATGTAAAATAACCCCTATTGGAGCTCTACACTTAAAAATAAGCAACATGTATTTATAATGCAAAAAAATCAGACTATATGTCTTACTTTTATATGTAATATCCTGCTGTGGGATCTACCATGTTGGGATCATTCCTGTTCGCTGGCTGCAAGCAGTGGTGGCTATCAGCCACTAGGTGGCGCAGCCGAGATGGCAGTTAATTTATTGGCAGTGTAAAGCTTATAACCTGCCAGGACCGTAATCCTAACACCTAACCCTAACCCCAACACCTAACCCTAACCATAAGACCTAACTCAAACCCTAACACCTAACCCCAACCCTAACACCTACCCCTTACACCTAACTCAAACCCTAACATCTAATCCCAACCCCTAACCCTAACACCTAGATTTACATTTATGTTGAAAGCACTGGCAGTTTTAAATGCCACATTCCCATTGTGTAAAAACTTCCTCTAAATTCAAAGTCTCTTTCCTTCTCAGGAAGTTGATAAGCAGAAACCAAAATGGTAGATTCCAATACAGCTAGCATATTGTATAAAAGGAAATCATTTAGAGCATTTGTCAACTCAGGTTCCCTTTATCTAATAATATATATTCTCTAAAGATTGGAAAATATAAATATATTATTATATAAATCGCTTTTAGAGTTGTCGTAATTGCAAGTTTGTCGGTCACGCTATGTTCAAAATGACGGGCTTGCGCATGCGCAATAGCGTGACCAGCAAACGCGCAATTCCGACAACTATGCTTGCGGATGCTCATGCCGGTTGCGCATGTGCAATGCACGGGTTGAGCCGCGCATGAACATTGCGCTTGCGGCGCAACGGGAGAGGGTGAGGGGGAAAGGAGACACAAGGGGGAAAGAAGACACGAGGGGGAAAGAAGACACAAGGGAGGGAGAGGAGGGGGAAAGGAAACACAGGGGAGGGAGAGGAGGGGGAAAGGAGACACAGTGGAGGGGGGAATAGTCGCAGGGGAAGGGAGAGGGGGTAAAGAGACACAGGGTAGAGAAAGGGGTAAACAGACACAAGGGAGGGAGAGGGGGGGAAAGAGACACAGGGGAGGGAGGGGGAGACACACAGGGGAGGGAGAGGGGGGAAGAGACACAGGGGAGGGAGAGGGGGAAAGGAGAGGGAGAGGGGGGAAAGGAGGCACAGGAGGGATAGAGGGGGAAAGGAGACACAGGGAAGGGGGAAGAGACACAGGGGAGGGAGAGGGGGGAAGGAGAGGGAGAGGGGGGAAAGGAGGCACAGGAGGGATAGAGGGGGAAAGGAGACAGGGGAGGGGGAAGGAGACACAGGGGAGGGAGTGGGTAGAAAAGACGGAAGGGAGGGGGGAGAAACACAGGGGGGGAGAGACATAGGGGAAGTGACATGGGGAGGGAGAAGGGGGGAAGTATAGTTTTTCAAAAGAAACATAGAGCCTTCAGTGGTCCTTTAAGGGGTCTTAATCAGAAATAACAACATCAAAGCCTGTTGAGATGTGTCATACGTTTCATTTTCCTTTTGCTGATAAGAAGTCAAAGTGTTTATAGTTTTGTGTTAAGTTGCTCTGACACTATGTAATGTAAGACGCCGCACTGTGTATGGTATTTCAAGAACTGCCAGAAGCATTTACCCCAAATGTCATCAAATCAGAGTTGCTCCATAATCTGCACTTATTCCACTATATGTATTTCTGCTGACTCTGAGAGATGCCACAGACCAGGCGCTGTGTGCATCCAGCTGTCACTGACTGAACGGAGCGCTGGACTGAATTTTAATATATACATGTATTTTCTCAGAAGATGAGATTTTATTCTATTTCAGTATAAGACTATATATATATTTGTTATACTTTACAAAGTATTTTCTCTTATGAGTTCTCGACACTGCAGCAACAGTGACCCCATCTGGACAGAGAGTACATTTTTGTTTTGTTGTCCACTGTGGATTTTATGATCTTTTAAATAACTAAAATGAATAATTGGCAACATATGATTAGATGTTGTGATGGTGACTCTGATTCCTGTATGGTTCATGATGGAATTGAGACCCCCTTAACTATACGCCTAAAAGAGACAAAAATATTTTTGTGATGAGCCCAGTGTTGACCCCCACCCTCAAATGGAGCCAGAAGTCCCCCAATGGACACCCTTCCTAAATGCTATTGACTCCAATGGGACATGTACAGCCGCACATTGGGACTACTTCCTAAGAGTCCCCAGAGCCCAGATCTACTATAAAAGAAAACTGCAGGTACTTACCCCTTAAGAGCCCAAGCTAAGGGGAACCACGACCATCATAAGGCTAAATGCTATTGACTCCAATGGGACCTGTACAGCTGCACATTGGGACAACTGTTCAAATGGAATCCCCAGTACAAGCACCCCTTGAGAAGTCTAGACAGACTTAAGTGACCTTGGAACTAGATAAAGTATTTGGTTAAGCGCAATAATGCATCAAAGTGGGTATCAACTATATCCACTTAACCCCCATTGACCTGTGGTTAACCACAACATTACTTCAAAGGGATTTGAGGTTGTCATCAATTAACCTAGTAGCAGATGATTGGACTCCTAAGTCGGGTTGGTGGGGCTTATATGACTTTGAGACCTGATGAACCACTGACCACTTGCCATCAAAAAAGGCTGCTAGCTGGGCAATTGTGTATCTAGCTGGCATTAGCAATGGGAGGAGGTGGGAAACAATAACAGATGCCCTTGTGTCTAACACATTAGTAGAACCATACCTATGTGACCCCTAGCCAGGTATCAGGGCTACTAGCCAAAAGAAACAGTTTGACCGGGACCAGATCTGTACCATGTTATTTGGAAGTAAGCGCTCATCCTATTGGCCCACTTGAATCTCCCAGGGCTGTCAATGAGCCTACTGTAGGAGAGCTCGGAGTCAGACCAGCCAATAAGGGAAGGGCCGACACCAGCTGGCTGAGGATTTGTCATAGATTTTAGAGAGGGAAATTCAATTACCAAATGCTGGCTCTCCACATTATGTCCCGTACCTTAATTTTATTTTGCATTAATGATAAACTATTGTATTGTATTCCGGTGTATAAAAATTGTACATGTAAAATACCCGGATATATCCTGTTTTGATGGAATACTCTCTGTCAAGCTGTAATTCTCTTTTTAAAGGAAAACATTAAGGGATAAACCCTAGAAATTCCAACATAATCTTGCGATTAACTCAGCCTCTCCTTGAACATCCTCAGATCTGGAGCAAGTACCTAACTGGTGGGATTCCCATACTGACCAGTACAACCAGTACTGTTCTGTAATTATTATTTACTGCAGGTATACCTCTTGTTTTCAGAGCTGTTCCTGACTGTTGCTTTTTCAAGAGGGTGTATCCTTGTAAACTAATGAGCTTTGCATTAGCCCCAATGCAAGTACTGGCAGTTTTAGCTTCCATTGTGAGAAAAGTATATCAGTATGCCATAACATGGCACAGTTGACTACAAAACATAATGAACTGTATTTGTATTTACATTCTATAATAGCCCTTTTTAAGTGTAGCTCTTCAGAATGATATATCTTAAATAAAAGGCCACATTTGGGCCTTTAAATAAACCATTTATTTTTTATTTCATAGAGAAGAAATAAAAAATAAAAAAAATGGATACTTCCTTTACTTTATTGTACGTGGTTGCCTTGTGGTGATATAATCAGCTTATTTGTAGCCCTATTTTATCTAAACACAGGATAATATATACTATTCACTGCATGACAGTAAGTAAATAATGGCCTAAACAATGGTGATATTTATCCTGAAACATCTTTTTTAAGACTGTGTTCTGTCCTCCATGTTATTCTGTCTGATTTGCGCACAATAAGCGATGAGCTGAGGCACAAGCACACAGACAGAGGCTGACATGATTATCTGCTCAATCAGTCAGTGTCTGTGCCGTGACTGCTGATGAGGATGGGAGTCTGGCAGCAGAGTAATCCCGGCTCACTGTGAGGATACGGCCTGCTATAACCCTGCACTTTAGTCCTGGCACCTTTTAGTCATTATGGGCCATATTCTATTAGCTGCTCGTAAATGCTTAAAACTCACAAATTTGGTAGTGGGTGTTTTTTTTATACATATAAATGTTTAGATGTATTCTATTGACTCCATCTTGCAAATTCCGACCTCAAGGCTCAACACGTAAACCCTGCCTTTTTAAGTCTGATTTCAGGGGGTGTGATCATATGTTCTGACAATATTTAAGCAAGCCCGTAATTTACTTCTTAGACACAGCCAATAGTAAATGAGACCGTCATCATGATGTCAGTAAAACATGGAAGTTAGACGTAATCTGCAATCATATTTGCCCATCGGGTTAGCAATCTAGCACTCTATAAAATGCGTTAGAGGATCTATTTTAGTAATTAATTAATATTTTTTAGTTGCATATTTGTGTGTTTGAGACTGTTCTACAATTAATTTTTATGTATTTGCATGCCTTCCCGTGCTTTTAAAGTACAGTATTGTGGGTTTCATTGCTGCTACGGCTCTAATGACCGTTTGAAAAAGTCCTTACGAGTGCTATTTAGTACTCATAATATGTTTGACATAAACTTGATACTTTTTTCAGTTAAGGGTCTAATAGAATATCGATTTTGTGTAACTTTAATTAATTAGAGCTCGTAATATTTGAGCTATGCTAAATCAATGGAGTTGCATGAATTTGCATCTTTGGAGTTTGGGAGGCGGGTTTTGCGTGCTTGGCTGGCTGGTAGTAATTGTGAGTGGGGAACTCAAGTACAGTGGCAGGCACTTCAGAACTACAGACTCATAACATAAGGTGTATGCTTGCTAATGCCAGAAGCTTGCTGGGAAAAATGGGAGAGTTAGAATTATTAGCAATGAATGAAAAATGGGATTTAAGAGGCATTACCGAAACATGGTGGGATGAATCTCATGACTGGACTGTTAATCTGGATGGTTATAACCTATTTAGGAAATATAGAGGCAATGGTAAAAGAGGAGGAGGGATTTGTCTGTATGTTAAGCCTGAATTTAAGCCTATAGTCAGAGAAGATATTTATGGTGGACCTAGCAGTAATGTTGAATGTTTGTGGGTAGCGTTAAATAGCGGAGCAGCAAGTTCCAAAAGAATCTTAGTAGGAGTATGCTATAAACCCCCATATATAGCTGAATGTGAGGAAATACAATTGTTGTTACAGATTGGAAATGCAGCTAAGCATGGGCAAGTTCTAATAATAGGAGATTTTAATTAACCTGAAATAAACTGGATAAATGAGACAAGCAGTTCAGCTAAGGGGAGCAGGTTCTTGAGTACACTGGGGGATCATTATCTGGCCCAGGTTGTACAAGAGCCTACTAGAAATGAAGCTATGTTAGATTTAGTCATCACAAATAATATTGATATAATATCAAATGTTGGAATAGGGCAACCTTTGGGAAACAGTGATCACAACACAGTCTCATTTAGATTAAATAAAAAAAAAACTTTTAAAAGGGCAGATTTTAACGGTCTAAGGGCAGCAATACAAAGTATAGACTGGGACAGAGAACTGACATAAAAATACATAACATAAATATACATACTTATCACCATATACAATGTGGGAAAAAAAGTAAAATGAGTAAATCCCTTCCAATGTGGTTTAACAATGATTTAAAGATCAAGATACAAAGTAAAAAGCAGGCATTTAAATTATACAAACAAGAGGGGACAGAGACTGCTTTAGGGGAGTACAAGGAAATCAACAAGGCTTGCAAAAGGGCTATTAGACTGGCTGAAATAGAAACTAAATAATTAATTACAAAAGAAAGTAAGACTAACCCTAAGTATATTAATGGGAAGAAGGCGAGGGAGGAAGCTATAGGAACATTACAATGTGACACAGGCCGTCTGATAATAAGTGACCAGGAAAAGGCAGATGAGCTAAATAGGTTATTTTCTTATACACAAGGGAGGTACCAGTGGTTGGGACACGGCAACATAATGGGGCTACACTACCTTTGCTGAATAATTGGTTAACGCAGAAAGTAATCCAAAAGAGATTGGAAAAAAGAAATATTAATAAAGCCCCGGGTCCTGATGGAATACATCCACAGGTACTGAGGGAACTGGGTTCTGTAATAGCCAAACCATTATTTTTAACTAGCGAATTGCCCATCAAAAAATGACGGCAATAGAATTGTAAGTCAAGGAATGTTGTGTGGGCCAGACATTTTTTATGGTGGTCTGAGATCTCGGCGCTGATTGCGAGCCTCGCAAGCCTCTCGGTTGTTGTATTTTTTTTATCAGAGGCGCTTTTGCTGTCATTGTAAGGTCGGCGCTGATCTGCTTTTTGCGCTTATTGCAAGGCTGTCCGCTGGTGTAGTGTGTGTGCGATGAGCAGCGTTGGCATTCGTTGTGAGTCGTGCAGTGAATGTCTTTTGTGTTTATTGTGATAGTGTTTTTTTTTTTGTGTATATGTATTTTGTGATGCTAATTAAATAAGTAGTAAAGTAATAAATTAATATACTTTACCTATTTGTAAGTAATACATTCAGGAAGCATTGTGCTGAAGAGCTGACAGTCTGTTTTGATGTTCCTGCAGCATACAATGTAGGTTTGCAGTGTTGTGGAGCTGAGGTGTAAGTGTCAGTAATGTGTGCAGTGTGTAGTGTAAATAGGCTGCGTGCGCTAGGGGAAGCCGTTAGTGTAGCTGGGTACTTCCGCATTCTGTAAGTTAGTGTTGTAAAATGGCGGCTAATGTGTATGTGGTAGGCAGGTTTGTATGAGGAAGCGTCCTTGCTAATGGTGTATGTTGTAGGTCGTACTGGTTTTTGTAAAAGACGTATTTGCTTTGTGTAATTTAGCGGCTTTAGGGGTCGTGTAGCCTCGTTTTCGTTTTTTGGCAGCCATTTTTTCTCTCGCTTATGAGATTTTCGAGTGGCTAAACTTTGTAAATTTGACAGAATTCAATGTTTAAGCTGTGTTGCAGAGGTCCTGGGTGTACCTCCTTGGTGTGGGTAAGGTTTTTATGTTATTTTTGTGTGTATTTTTTTTTTTTTTTTTAATGTTTGCTGCTGTGCGCGGTTTGTCCGTTAAGGTCGTATTTTTGCGTCTCGTATATGTTTGTGTAAGTCCGTAGTTAGTCATTGCGTGTTTATGTGTTTTTTCAAAGTCTCGGTTGTGTGGTCGTTTGTAACTGTTTGTGAGGCGCCGTAGAGCCTCAACCTCCGCAAATGCGGCCCCTCGCTTACTGATGGTCCGCATTTGCGGTCCGAAAGTCATAGGGGGTCGTAGGGATTAGCGCCTATGGCGCTCACCTCCATCAGCGCAAGGAGCGCCTTTGGCGCTCCTTGCCAGCAACTGTGGCCCTCGCTTTGCGAGGGCTGCAGTTGTGGCGGGCTCGCTATGCGAGCCCACAAGCGTTAGCAACAACCCACATGCTGACAACTATATTTGTGATTTTTCAAGATTCACTCAACACAGGGTCGCTACCAGATGACTGTAGAAAAGCACATGTGATACCTATTTTTAAGAAGGGAGCAAGAGCAAATCCGGGGAATTATAGACCAGTGAGCCTTACTTCTGTAGTGGGGAAGCTTTTAGAACAGTTAATAAGGGACAATATACAAGAATATGTCTATTTGAACAGGATTATAAGTAGGAGTCAACATGGATCAAGGCAACTCAGTGGATGTAGTCTTTTTGGATTTTGCAAAGGCTTTTGATACAGTGCCACATGCAAGACTATTGTGCAAACTAAGGAATACAGGAATTGCAGTAAATATCTGCTCATGGATTGAGAGCTGGCTGAAAGACAGGTAGCAAAGGATTGTTGTAAATGGAACATACTCCGATTGGACTAATGGGGTAAGTGGGGTTCCTCAGGGTTCAGTATTAGGTCCTCTCCTTTTTAACATATTTATTAATGACTTAGAGGTGGGACTGGAAAGTAGTGTCTCCATTTTCACTGATGACACAAAGTTGTGCAAGGTGATTAAATCAGATAATGATGTGCTTTCCCTCCAAAGGGATTTACATAAAATTGAGGAATGGGCGACTAAATGGCAGATGAGATTTAATACGAATAAATGTAAAGTTATACATCTGGGAAGTAAAAATAGCCATGCAATTTATAATCTTAATGGAGCAAATATAGGGGTTCCAGATATTGAAAGGGATTTGGGAGTGCTTGTGGACAACCACCTAGGTAAAAGTGCTAAAAGCTAAATATTAGCATGTATTAGGAAGGGTATGGAAGCAAGGGAAGCAAATATAATTCTGCCACTATACAAATCTCTAGTCCGCCCTCATTTGGAATATGGAGTACAATTTTGGGCACCACTTCATAAAAAGGACATTTTAGAGCTGGAAAAGAAACAGAGAAGGGCAACAAAACTAATTAGGGGAATGGATGGGTTAAGTTATGAAGAAAAGAAAAAAGAAAAAGATTCCACCGTACTGAAAGAAAAGGGTTCTTCACAGTAAGGGTGGTTAATCTGTGGAATTCTCTACCAAAGGAGGTGGTGACAGCGGATTCAATAGATAACTTTAAAAGGGGACTGGATTTATTTATAATTCAAAAGGGAATTCAGGGTTATCCTGGATAATTAGAGAGAGAGTATTGATCCAGGGAGAAATTCGATCGCCAGTATCTAGGGTCAGGAAGGAATTTTTTTTTTTCCTTTGAGACGATTTTGCTATGGTTGCTATTCGATTGCTCCGGGAACCCTCTCTGCAAGGCTAAAACCGAGCCGCAGCTTACTTGCAGCAAAAAGGTCCCGCAGGCACACAATTAAGCACATAATAAAGCCATAATAAAGCCATCCTGCACTCTGAGGAGACTATAAAGTGATTGTAGGTGTTAGCAAAAATAGCACAACATTCCCCTACACTCAAATTCGTAAATAAATTATTTTTTAATTTATGTCACTTATCCATGTAAAAAGTCCAGAGGGCTTGGAGCACCTCAGACCCGCCCACACTGCGGCCGGAAAATAAACAGTTAATGTAAACTCGGATTTGGGCTGATATGCAAGCTTGAGAGTGGGTTACTATTAATCCTCCTGTCCCCCAATATGATCCCTAGCATTTACAGAGCTTTACAGTGCCGTCTTGAATTTATTTTTGCGGTTAAAGATTTCTGAGCTTACGGCCGGTTGCAAGATATACGGCCGGCCGTAAGGGGAGATCCTTGCAGGGCCGTATAATTGAATTGCAAGATAACGGTACCCCCGCAAGGAATCGCAGCCTTGCGGCCGTTTTACGGCCGATAATAGAATGAGGCCCTATGTAACTATGTAAGATTTTACACACAAACACAAACCTGAATGTATGATGCAAGTAATACACTTAGCCAAATAAGGATATTTTCTTTAGCGTGTAGTCAAAAATATCTATTAATGTGCAAATGTGAATTTCCCAGTATTAAAGGTATTTGTTATAGCTGTTGCTGCTATTTTACAGTATGATTGTGATGTTTGCTTTTCTTTCAAAGTGACCTTGGAAAAAGATCTGCTCACAGCTGATAAGAAATGAAAAATGTATCCAAATGGGGATGACGTCCAGAGATACTGCAAACAATGTGTCTGAGATTTCAGTTCCCTTTAAATAATTCTATGGATCTCGCAAGACTTAATACATGTGTATGATTTACTATTGTTTGTTTGCTACAATGTTACATTATTTAAATCTAGAAAAGAAGAATTTACTGAAATGTTTTTGTCAGTGTCGGCATTGTGGAAACAAAAGTCTAGTTTATAATAACTTGAAGATGTAATAAGGCAGGAACCGTGTCATAAAGCTAGTTTTTCATTGAAACATTAAAATAATGCTTCAGGTTGCACCTAGTGGAATGGGTGTTTATATTTCTGCAGGGCAGGGCTTGCTGTTATTATTGAAAGCTACCTCCTTCTGAGCATGTTCAGTCGTTTCTGACTCTTTGTGACCTCATGGACCGTATCACCCCAGGCACATCTTTATGTCCATGGTCACGTTGACTGTCATGGCAGAGATACTGGAGTGGGTTGCTAGTTCCTTCTCCAGTGGGCCACAGCATACAGCTCCTGGTATTCCAAGGTGTCTCCATTCAAGTACTGACCAGGGCCAACCCTGCTCAGCTATAGGGTGGTGTGACCTATTGGTTTCCTGATTGGAATCAAACCCAGTTCGCAGCTGTAAGAGCACCAAATCCTAACCACTGGACCACCAGGAAACCCTTTAAATTTGTCAAATATAAAAGCCTTCAATGATTTTACAAATTCCTTCCCATTCCTTTCTCCGCTTTTCAGTAGACAGAAATTTGACTTCAAGATGAAGAATTTATATACACAAACACAATATTCAAAATTGTTCTCTAAAAATGGGGTTCCTTCTCCAGCGGACAGAGATTTGTCTGAGCTCTTTGCCATGCCCTGTCCATCGTAGGTGTGGTATAGATCATGGCATCATTGAAGTACTCAAGCCCTTTCACCATGACAAGGTAGCGATCCTGAAGCCTTTCTGGTTTGTGCATTCTGTTTCGCACTTTACAAAGAAAAATATATAAAAATATATATGTATTTTATGTTACATTTCTGAAAGATGGAAATCATTTTCACATAATATAGTCGCCATTTGTAAAGCCCTCAAGATAACAATACCATAGAAAATAGGCTCCTTGCATAGTGTCTCATGGTTGGCATCATATATGTATTATAGTGAGCCATTCTAAATCCTGTTCTCCATCTCAAAGACAGATTTGTGACATCAGACGTACATGGCTTTATGGTCTCATCCATATTTATATTTTTTTCTGTAACAGCTAGGAATACAAGTAAGGTACATTTGCAGCATTTCTAGCACTCACAGTCAAAGTGAACATGGCTGTGAAAGCTGCTATTAAATGAAGACCTGTGCGCGAGTTCAGTCACTTCAAGGTTATCATAGAAGTCATTTTCTACAGAAAAGAAAATTGCAGGATCAAGGGGATAGGCTCTAAAAATGAAGACAGAGAGATGTAAGAAAAACTTAATGAAGGACTTAATCAGTGGATGGATATTGGATTCTCAGAGATAGTAATAATATTTAATACTGTAAGGTAATAAAAAACAATCTTCATAGCTTTCCTAAAGCAGGCTAACCCATTTTTAATACTGTTTTTCTAAAGAATGTAAAGCTATTAATACTTTTTTTAGGTAGACTCACAAATATGACTGTGTACACTTAGATTAATAGTGCCTTGCCCATATTATACAGTTGCTGGCTCAGAAATAGACACAGTTACAAGTATTAAAGGAAAAGTGCTGTCAGGCCGCTAACAGCATCTCTGACATCATCAGAAGACGACTCTGAGAAGCCTGACGCGCACGTTTCGCGTAAAATGATGGAGGCTTGAAACGTCCAAAAGGCGTTCGGGTTGATAAAGCACATTGCAAAGGCGTGGCTTGGTGAGTATTTAACCCACAATGATCTGGAATTTGACAAATAGCCAAATATCTAAGGGTGGCAAATCGGATCAAAACTATAAAGTCAGCACATCAACAGGATATCTTATACATAACAATAAACCAAGACAGCACGATGAGTGGGGAAAATGTGTTTGCTGATAACAGATATAAATCAAGAATATGAAATACAAGATAAGATTGACCCCCCAAAAAATGAATATATGAAAAAACAAAGTATAGCGCTAATTATCTTAGGCTATCCTTAGCTGTAAAAAGTACAGATATACCACCCTGGTTAGGTGACCCCAAAACTCAGCATGAATACAATTTAGAATCTCTAAGGGGATTGCTGGAGGGTGCCCCAAAGAAAAAAAAATTATATACATAAATCAAGCCTAAACAAACAGAATGGGGCTCATATGATACATAATGAGTCTCCACAGTCAAAGTGGGTCAGAGCCTGAGGAGGTAATAGAGAAAGGACCAATAATAGTCACCAAAAGGGGGTAGAGGTACAATATGTAAAACGTGCCCACTACTCTCGTAGATATCGAAATTAATGTATAAGGTAATCATCGCATAAAAGGTTAACCACACAGTGTGTTGATATATCTGAACAAACTAATGGGGGGGTATCAAGTAAAGGTATAGATTAGTTAACTCAAAGATTTCAAGGAGCGAATTGATGACATGGTAAGTCACTAGATATATCATAAAAATACAGTGTGGATTTGTACACGCTCAGATTGTCTCTAGCAATGGATTTTGAACGGAGATCAATGTGTGCATACCTCACTGGAGTAATTAGCAATAATTAACTTTCATTACACTTTCATCAAAAAAAGAAGATAATAAATGCTTATTGACAAGTAAAAATACAATACTCATAACATTTAATTTTTCCCTTTAGGTCTAAGTTTGTTGAATAGCTACTAATTAGAGGACCATGCAGTTTAGTAAACCAAACCTTCACGTGCTTGTGAAGTATAAAAAAAAAAAAAAAACATTGGCAGGTATGCAAGACAGGAACATAAAAGCTGGTTTTATTTTGTTTTATCAGTAAATCATGGGCCGTTCGTCTGTCAAACTTGAGGGGGAGGGTTATCCTATGGAGCATTTAAAAAGTTAATACAAAGATGACATGTCCATCACAAGTAAAGCAAAACTGAATACAGTGGTTAAACAGTAAAGGCTGTATTTTTTTAAACCGTGTAAACGTAATCGTTTCCATTATCAAGGCAAATTGATTAAAGGAACATAATTTAAATATTTATTGCAGTGATGCTTTAAGAGGACTACGGTCATTCAGAAAAAAAAAAAAAAAGATGTAGTTATGTCCAATCTATACACTATACTATGACAAAAAGAAAAGGGCCTGTGAGACCAAACTGTTAACTATCGCTCTAAAAAAATATATTTCCTATTCTAGAACCTGAAAACTGCAGCCTAATCAGTGATACTAATATCCACATAATCCTGAAAGGTGCCGTGTCTCTTCCCCCCCCTCCTCACTCCTCCGTGTCTCTTCCCCCCCCCCTCCTCACTCCTCCGTGTCTCTTCCCCCCCCCCCCCCCCTCACTCCTCCGTGTCTCTTCCCCCCCCCCCCCTCCTCACTCCTCCGTGTCTCTTCCCCCCCCCCCTCCTCACTCCTCCGTGTCTCTTCCCCCCCCCTCCTCACTCCTCCGTGTCTCTTTCCCCCCTCCTCCGTGTCTCTTTCCACCCCCTCCTCACTCCTCCGTGTCTCTTTCCACCCCCCCTCCTCACTCCTCCGTGTCTCTTTCCCCCCCCCCTCCTCACTCCTCCGTGTCTCTTTCCCCCCCCCCTCTCACTCCTCCGTGTCTCTTTCCCCCCCCCCTCTCACTCCTCCGTGTCTCTTTCCCCCCCCCTCTCACTCCTCCGTGTCTCTTTCCCCCCCCCTCTCACTCCTCCGTGTCTCTTTCCCCCCCCCCTCTCACTCCTCCGTGTCTCTTTCCCCCCCCCCCTCTCACTCCTCCGTGTCTCTTTCCCCCCCCCTCTCACTCCTCCGTGTCTCTTCCCCCCCCCCCTCTCACTCCTCCGTGTCTCTTCCCCCCCCCCTCTCACTCCTCCGTGTCTCTTCCCCCCCCCCCTCACTCCTCCGTGTCTCTTTCCCCCCCCTCTCACTCCTCCGTGTCTCTTCCCCCCCCCCCTCTCACTCCTCCGTGTCTCTTCCCCCCCCCCTCTCACTCCTCCGTGTCTCTTCCCCCCCCCCTCTCACTCCTCCGTGTCTCTTCCCCCCCCCCCTCTCACTCCTCCGTGTCTCTTTCCCCCCCCCTCTCACTCCTCCGTGTCTCTTTCCCCCCCCCCCCTCACTCCTCCGTGTCTCTCCCCCCCCCCCCCCCCCCCCCCTCTTACTTGAAAGTAGTCCAGGAAAGGAGGAAAGTAAAAGATATTGGAGATAGGAAAAACATTTGTCCAACTGAATGCAAAATTCCAGAGGAAGAAGAGACACAGAGAAATTCTATAATGAGCAATATAAAGAGCTAGGAGAAGGTAACAGAATGGGAAAGTCAAGCGATCTCATCATGAAAATTGGGAATCTCAAATTAACTTTTCATGCCAAAAGACAAAAATGGTAGGGACTTGCAAGTTAAGATAAAGAAGAGGTGTCAGGAATACACTGAAGATCTATACAGAAAATATGTTAACAGCAGTGATGACTTGAGTACTTTGTTCAATGACCTGGAGACAGACATCTTGGAGATTGAAGTGAGATTGGCCCTATTATGCCATGCTGTTAAGACTGGAGGAGTTGATGGAATCCCAACTGAACTATTCAACAAATCCACATGATGATGATGTGAAACATTGCTTGCCTTATGCCAACAAATTTGCATAACTCAGTAGTGGCCAATAAATAATGTAAAAACGTCAGTCTACATCCCATGGCAGTGCCAATTATCGAACAATTGCACTCATTCCACATGCCAGCAAGGTAATGCTTTAGATCTTACAAGCTCAGCTCCAACAATATATGGGCTGGGAAATATCAGAAATGCAAACCTAGTCCCACAGAAGAAGTGGCTCATGTCTGCTGTAAAATAGAGTAACCAAAAAACATTAACCTCGGCTTCCTCTCATCCACCTCCTGAGGAATCTGTATGTGGACCAAGAAGCCATGGTCAGAACTGAACATGGAACAGCAGAATGGTTCAAGATTGGGAAAGGAGTGCGACAACTTATATGCGGAATACACCATGCTTAAGGCCAGGCTGGGTGAATTTAAAGCCGGGATTAATTTCGCTGTAAGAAATAACATCAGATACACAAATGAATCTACTCTGATGGCTGAAAGTGAAGAGGGACTAAAAGCCTATTGATGAGGGTGAAAGAAAAGTGTGCAAAAGCTGACAAAAAGCCATTTTTGTTCCTGACAAATAGATGGGGAAGTGGAGGTAGAGACAGATTTCGTTTTTATGAGATTTTCCTGTGATCCAAGATCTCTTCAGATGGTGACTGCAGCCATGAAATTAAAATACGTTTGCTTCTGGGGAGGAAAGCTACACCAAGCTTGTATAAAGATATTACACTACGAACAAAGGTCTGCATAGTTAAAAACTATGGCTTTCCCAATAGTAATATATGGATATGAGAGCTGGACCATAAAAGGGGCCGAGAATTGAGGTGGAGGTGATGGATGAAGTCAGCGAAGCAATGATCATGAGCTTGATGGAGCTCAGAGGGGCAGTGAAGAGATGTGCCTGCCGTGCTACGGTCCATAGCGCAACAAAGAGTCTGACATGACTCAACACATGCACATCTAAGATTTTTTTTCTATTTAAGCATACCAAGAAGTGTTGAATGTGTATAAAATGTATGGGAGTGTTCTTGTTTATGTTTCATCACTTTGAGAAGTCAGAGTTTCAGACATTGTGATAGGATTTGCAGATATCACTCAGCAAGTGACACAAACCAATACAACATTTGAATGTACAGTTGTATTTTTTTTTTGTTGATTTGGGTCTATGGCTTCTGCCATATTATTGGGTAGCCATGCCACCTGGATTTGTAAAATGACAAAAGATAAGTTGCTTTGATTCAAAACTGAGTCCACAGACCTAGGTTGCAGAACTCTGAAATAAAGTATACACCGGTACATATATTACGTGTACAATATCACCTCTTCTCAGTTTATAAAGAGACTAACTTCAGATTAAATGCTCAAAATAATACACTTTTTATATTACCCTGTAATGTACAATGCATATAAAAAATAGTTACAAAATAGCAATTAAAACAAGCTTTTTTTATACAAAGAAAAACAAACATTAGGGGAGAGCTACAATATATTTTAAAGATTGGTACTAGGCATCCACAATCTGTAGAACAGGCATGTATTCTTAAAATAAAATGAACAAAAAAAATAAAAATAAAACAAAAACAAA
Source organism: Discoglossus pictus (assembly GCA_027410445.1). Lineage (NCBI taxonomy): Eukaryota > Metazoa > Chordata > Amphibia > Anura > Alytidae > Discoglossus > Discoglossus pictus. The sequence continues at coordinate 44,243,740 of CM050164.1, forward strand.
TACAACTATTCAGTCTGTCTGCTTATTTCAAAGAGGGGGATTCCTTTGAAAAACAAATATTTTTTAACGGAGTTATTCTGCAAAAATATTACATTATATCTCACAACGAGGGGGAAAGAATATAAGTGTTAAATACTATATTTAGACAAGTAAATTGCATATGTACACATACACAAATGGGCCAAGACAATTTATAAAAATAGTTAATCTTGCATTTTAGAAAGGAGGTAATCTTATAACAAATATGGTCCTAAACCGATATCTAGATTTTACTGTAATAGTGTGTAAATATAAATAGGAGCAATTTAGAACATTTATAGGTTTCATAATATCCATTTGCTCCAAGGGACACAAAATATATACTACCCGAATCAACTTATAAAAAAAAAAGTAAGAGGTAGGAAAATATATTATAAAGAAAAGCACAGTGCCAAATAAAAATCAATTTGTATTATGATTTTCAGTGATCATATAAGAACAGATTGTGACAGTTCTGTAAATATATATGCCACTAAATTATGTGGCATTTCTAGAATATACAGTAACCTACATGGATGGAAATCTGCATAAAATATTGGCATATTTATTTGGAAAGCTTCTGATCAGGTTATAGAAAATTATTCTTACACGCTATGCTGTTTACCATAGCCAAGCCAACAAAAACAAAAAATACGGCACATAAAAATAAATCTGATTTATAGTATTTAAGCATTAATACATTTAGGGATTATACAGAAAATAGGAAGTACAAAATATTTCATTGCAACATTATAAACTTGCTTTTAATTTCAAGGAAAATAATGTGCTTGATTTTCTACACAGGTATCAAATTAGTCACATATATACACACAGGCAAAAGTCTATGTATAGGTCTGAACTGAAAGGAACAGTAAAGCTATTCTGTTTTAGATTACAAGTGATCAGGTATTTGCAATAGGTAAGTTTAAGCAGGGCAACAAAACTAAATTGCTTCAGCGGCAACTAGCATGGGGAGGAAAGAAGAAAAAAAAATCTGAGAATGTACATGGTAATGTATGGTTAATAGACCACTGAAGTCATTAATACTGCTCTTCACCATCATACAGAGCAATACAAATCAAGTAGAAAATGTGTAAACTTTTTATTTTTTAGTTGAAGCACCCCTCTTATTGTTTTATAATGTTTTTTTTTTTTAAATGCAGTAGTGATTTACAACACTAAAACTGTTTCCATTGTATAATTTAAGATCAGTGGGATACTCTATCATGTCATGAAAGGACCATAAATCATATGCTCACTAAATATTTATATACTGTCTTAAGGGACTTGTGATATTTGGCTATTCCTCGAAACACAATCAGATTGGTTTGAGAATTAACAAATTGAAAGTATAGTGTGTAATTTATATATAGTGTATTGCTACAGACTTGATAAAGGTCGAACCTCTCGATAGCTTGCCACTAGAAATAAGGCGTTTGTCCAATAAATAGGCATCACTATATATTGCAATAGTCACACTTCTTGTTTCTCTCTCTGTGTATGTGTGAATATATATATATATATATATATATATATATATATATATATATATATATATATAATATGCATTAGTTTGATATATCCTGTTTTTAACTCCACTTAGTTTTTAATGCGGTTTGATGATGTAAAGCAGTATTGATTAACCCCCTGTCTAATTACGACCTCAAACACTAATCTTCATCCTTTGAAATTATCCACTTTGCTGCCGACTATAGATTATATAGTTCATAGTTCTTCACATATTAGATCTAGATTTTATTTGCAAGTCTTTTCTTGGATCTTTTAACAAATTACAGCTAAGATTCCTATGGTTAATGCAATTCTTGTTACTCATTTCCTTAGAATGAGAAAATCAAGTTCACGGTTTTATCAACTATAATAAAATCAGTTTGTGAACCTCAGCATAAAGATCATCAACCACAAACAAGTGAAAGCAGAGATTAAAATTCAACTAGTTAACACGTCCCAAAAAAATTGGAGGCAAGAAGAGTTATTTCAACTTTCAGATGATCATTAAGGGGGAAAAAAAAAAGAACCTTTTTTTGTTGAAGAATTGAAAACACTGATAAGTCCATATGCAAAAACAATATAAAATATGCCATGCTCCTTTAGGCTGGACTTTTTCAAAGGAATCAGATATGAAGAGTAACAAGATCCAAATGTATTAAAGTCCAAGTCCTTTGTAGAAAATCATGCTTTGCACTGTACAGTCTGAAAATAAAATGTTTCAGTTTTCCGGTAAAGAGGAGGAACTTGCAAGGTATACATGGAAGGCTTCAGGCCCAACTTGAGCTCCCAAGTGCCCAATTAATCTTTCTCTGTTTGAAGTGAAGCTGTAGCCAAGGCTACGGCAGTGACTGGTTGAATGCCATGTAGCTGCATCTTTGCCATCTTCTTCTGTTCACATTCTGATACAAGTCGACTCAATTCAGCTGCACTGTAGCCTATCAGAGTCTTCAAGTCGCAAACAAATTTATAAACAAATCTCTTTCCTTGAACTTTGCAGATCATGTCCCCGTCATAATAATACCTGAAAGACAAAACAAAGTGGCGTTAAAGGCATAAACTAAAAATAAAAGGATCCCTCAATCATCTAAACCTTCCATATTAAAGGAATTTATCAGTAATGCCCTAAATCATCCGAGCTCTGCCAACCAAGTGAAAAAAAATTGATGCACATTTCACGGTTTATAAAAGTTTCTATATTACCCAGTTTATCCTCAAAACTATGCAAATTTACCAGATGTTGAGCTTCTTTCAGCTTCCTCAACTTTGCAGGTTTTGCAAGGAGCAAAAATCACAAGCAACCTGTAAAATGGCAATTTCTCTTTGCTCAAAAAAAGTAAGCTTATTCTTTTAGGCACATTTTAAAAATCACAAAAGGAAAAAATGTGGAATGCATTTATTGCATTGAGAACTGTATACTCTTTTACGACTTGAGAGAATGTTTTGTGGTGTTGCAGACCCCTGCTAATTTAGGGTATATAATCGATTGGAAGGCTGTAAAATGTTGCATCTAAAAATAAGCATATTTCACTTAAAATACACACACAATGTGCAAGACATTTAAGTGTATCGGACAGAGGAGCGTTTTTCAATCATCTTTCTACCCACTATAAAATTTAGTGTCTGAACAAATAGGTGCACATTATGAATATGCAACAAATAGATTTGAGATACCCAGGGTTCAAAGGGTTACAGCATTAATTAATGATTAATAATAGTGGCACATCAGATCAATCCAGCTTTAATTAGCTATACACAGACATGCCACATCATGCCAGATGAAAGGGACATGAAAGGAATATAATATAATATACAACCTGTCAAGTCGAATATAACATGCCAGTTATACTACGGAACTGCATTGGGAATTTTATGTAAATGATCTCAAATAAGACTTGACCACTATCATAAAGATTTGTTAATGGTTTTCAGACAAGAAGTTTCCGTTTAAAAGTGTGAATATGCTTATATGTATCCACCGTAATGGGACATAATGTGGTTTGTTCTTTTAAGTTACATACAAATGATTAGTGGATAAAAAACATGTTCAGAGTCAGAAATGTTACTTTAAAGCCAAGCATTAAACAATGTAAAATGTATCATTGATTTTGATCACTTTAATAGTGGTGGATCAGCGGGGCTGTTCGTAATGCTTACGGTATTGGTCACGCTTTGGGAGACTCTCATCCCCCCCTCTGCCACTGTTACGGGATGCAACCGCAAGGCCCGCGGGACTTCTCTCATTTCCCTACCTACTAATCCTTGGGCCGCAATCCTCCTCCTCCTCCCTCCTAACCGCCTTATCATCCATCCTTCCCCTCTCCAAAAACCTCCCTATCCCCTTTCCCCTCTCTCCTTACCTTCATCCGCTGAGCTCCTGCAGCGCATCTTCTTGCTGTGACCGTACCGGCATATGCCAATTACGTGACGTCACATGCGCGTCACCTCATTAGCCTATGCCGGTTCCAGACAGCGGCAGAAGACACGCCTCCAGCACAGCAAGAGCTCAGCGGATCAAGGTAAGAGGAGAGAGTGGAAAGGGGATAGGGAGGTTTTTGGAAAGGGCGGAAAGGAGGGGGAAAGGGAGGAGAAGGATGAGACACAAGGGAGGGAGAGGAGGGTGGAAAAAGGAGACACAAGGGAGGGAGAGGAGGGTGGAGAAAGGAGACACAAGGGAGGGAGAGGAGGGTGGAGAAAGGAGACAAGGGAGGGAGAGGAGGGTGGAGAAAGGAGACAAGGGAGGGAGAGGAGGGTGGAGAAAGGAGACACAAGGGAGGGAGAGGAGGGTGGAGAAAGGAAACACAAGGGAGGGAGAGGAAGGTGGAGAAAGGAGACACAAGGGAGGGAGAGGAGGGTGGAGAAAGGAGACACAAGGGAGGGAGAGGAGGGGGAAAAAGGAGACAAGGGAGGGAGATGAGGGGGGAAATGAGACACAAGGTAGAACGCAGAGGTGCTCACATTGTGTGCCAAACAGCTTTGCCACACTTACAATTTTATTCACCCTCATTTTTGACGGGCAATTTCCTAGTAGAAAATAAAAAAAAGTCAGCGCTTACCTAAGTGCACGACTCAGTTTCTCGTAGTTCATGGTTGGTTTATTTTTCCTCTGTCCCCATTTCTGAGCCACTAGCTCCGGTTGGTTTAGTTTGAACTCTCCCTCATCTCCCACCCAGGAAATGCAATCTCGAGAGTCTTTGTCTGTGAGCAATTCTAAGAGAAATTGCCAAAGCTGAATCTGGCCGTTGTTTCCTAGTAAATAAACATTAAACGTAACTTTACAATTCTTGCACAAATACACAAGCATTTATTACTTTATTATTAAAGGTTTATGGAAGTTTGTAGACATCCTGTCTGTAAGTTTGTCTTACTGTGCATGTCATATAAAAATAATTTTATGAAGGAATTCTGTGAGTTTCTTGTGTGAGCTACACCTTTAAGGCATCTATGTAGGCAGAGCATCCTAACGAAGCAGCTGTCATTATCACGGCTGTAGCATTGCCTCTGCCAGTGAGAGGGAAACAGATACATTGTTGTGTCTGCCTCTGATTGGCAACAACTAATTATGAATTTTCGACTAATTTAGCGTGGCTTTTCAGGGACGTTCATTTATGGGAATATATTCTGTGTTACCAAGGCACATAAAACAGAGGGACTCTGTCACCCCAATAGGAACTTGGTTTCATTTTTTAAAGAGCATTAAACACTGGCTATATATATTTTACTAGAAGCTTTTCTCTACCGTAAATCATTTCTGAAATATTTAGAATTGATTCTGAGACCCCTGTATGATAATGTGCAGCTCAGAGTGCTTGATAGTGGTTGGAGAGGGGTCTAACGGCCAGATAATATTGGGGTCTTTATTTTGGCCACTAGTGGTCGAAAAAAACGACTGTAACCCCAATTAGCACATCAAACCTGCTAATTAAATATTCACGAGCCACTCATTTGCATATTAATGCAATCATAGAATATCCTGAGATTGGTTTACTTTAGAAAAAAATTGATAAAATAACATATAGCCAGCTTTTCATGCGTTTTAAGAAAAAACGTAAAAAAACGAAACTTTATTTTTGGGCGATAGAGTCCCTTTGAGTGAAAAGGAGCTCTTGCCAAGTGAGTTCAAAAATTGCTGTAAAAAGGGATACAGAAAGTGTTTTTAGGTGGAGTTTTTAATTATATCAAATGGGGCACAAAGGGAAAAGGGAAATAAACTGAAGATGCTTAAAAATCGCCAACATATATTTCAGTTTACCTATATTAAACCAGATATCACAGGGTTAACACATTTAGTGATTTATGTGACTGCCGGTGTCTGGGAAAAGAAACATGTCTGCCAACACTACACTCCACCAGGGCGCAAGGCTTATCTCTAACAGAAACAATAACCTTAGAGGTAACAGGTATGTACCATGTAATATGGTAAAGTACTAGTGATAATGTGAAATTTACAAATGTAATAAAAAAAAAAAAAGGAAATAAAAGCACGCTCATAATAGAAACTAGCAATGAGACCCACCTAATATCCAATGATATGGTAGTAAAGGTGATAAATCGATTATCTTGTCCAGACGGGAATAATAATGAAAACATACATTTTATTGGTATATTAATAAAAGTTAACGATTTTAAAAATGTGTTTTAAGGATTATTAAAAACTGGAGCTGTGTGGTATTAGGAGGAAATAAATAGTGTCAATTGAGGCGCCTTGTGCACTATGACCGAACTTAACAAGGAGATAAATAACAGTCATGTACACCCTGGCGTGTGACGTCAGCATACAAGCAATGTCAACACATCTGAAATGCCCTGACATACGTGTTTCACTTTGACGGCTTCTGCCGGGGTGCGAAAGGACTGGCTATAATAACTGGCAATTCCTTACCTAAAGGGATAACAGTAAGAGATCCTTGCTGCTGGAAGGGTAGTGGGTTTTGCAAAACCCATTTACTTAAGTTAAATTCCCTTCACAATGAAATCCAATCTATTTTAGCACTTAATTTACAATATTCGCTAGGACTATCCTGTTTATGTGATTTAAGTAGCACTACATGGATTTAGATTTGGTATGAACAAGCAGTATTGGCTATTCTTATTGTGGCAATCCTCTACCTAATCAGAGAATAATGTGTGCTTTGTGCTGATGTAGGGAGTGGGTTTTTTGGAAAACCCATTTATCTATACTAAATCCCCTAGATATTTGACTTCAAATAACACTAGCATTTTTGCTATGACACTCATAGATCATTTCATTCATTTTAGTTCTGTCATAGAAGGAAATAAATGTCAACTAAGATGCCATGTGCACTAACACCACTCAACTCCTTTTTATATTCTAACTAGCGAATTGCCCGTCAAAAAATGACGGCAATGGAATTGTAAGGTAGCTAATGTTGTTTTGTGTGTACTACTGAAATATATAATACAAATTAATAAATGAATATACTTTACCTATTTTGAAGCATTGTTGAAGAGCTGCAATCTGTTTTGATGTTGCTGCAGCATTAGTGGTGTGGAGGTGCTGTGTAAGCGTGCTGAATGTGTGCAGTGTAATAGTGTGCGTGCGCGAGACAAAACCGTTAGCGTAGTTGGGTACTTCCGCATTGTTCTAAAATGCCGGCTAATGTGTGGTATGCGTCTGTAGTGGAATATCCGTAGGTGTTTTGCGAGTTTCTTGTGGTGTTTTGCGTGTTTAGAGTGCTGTAGCCTCGTTTTCGTTTTGTTCGGACATTTTTTCTCTCGCTTAGAGAATTTTTTAGTGTCTAAACTCTTTAATTTTGAGTTAAATGAAGGTGTAACTTCATTTTTTGAGGTCCTGGATGCTCCCTCTTGCTGTAGGTAAGCTTTTTATGTATGTGTTGTGTGTATTTATTGTGTTTTTCATTTTTTCCTGTCCGCGGGTTGCGGACGATTTTTGCGAGTCCGTAATGTGTGTTAACGTGTCTTGTATGTTGTTTGCGTTGCGACGTAAAGTTTGCGAGGGTTACAGTTGCTCCGCGAGGGCCGCAGTTGATACACACACACACACACACATTATATACACATATACATACACACAATACACACACACACACATTATACATACACACAATACACACACACACACACATTATACATACACACAATACACACACATTATATACATACACATGGTGTTAATGATCAGTGTATAATTAGTTTATATGGCAGCTCTCAGTGATTGCACATCTTCCTCAGACCACATTATCTCCCTGTCACTCACAGTCAGCTACCCAGGCCCGGCTCCTCCAGCTCTGAGGCCTGCTCCAGTCCGCGGATCCACGGTGTTTCCTGTTCCCCAGGCCGGCCTAGCCCCGCCTCCCCAAGGTATCCGCACTGATCAGAGCTCGGAGCTCCGTGCGTGGCCTGAACCTCCGCCACTACCCGCGCTCTCACCACATTCCCGCAGGATTGCCGGGCTCCGGGATGGTGCGGCTACTGGCAGTGTCTGGCTCCCCCTCCGGAACCCCAACCGGGGACTGGGCGGCCCTGCGCGGGGCATTGTGGGGAGGAGGTGGCTGCTCCATCCCAACAACTGGATTGCCGGACTCCGGGATGGTGCGGCTACTGGCAGTGACGGCGTCTGGCGGGTTCGGCTAGTGGCAGTGGCGGCGTCTGGCTCCCTCTCCGGAACCCGAACCGGGGCATTGTGGGGAGGAGGTGGCTGCTCCATCCCAACAACTGAGGCCCTTGCACGCATCCCTCGCATAGCGAGCCCGCAAGCGTGAGCAACAGGCCGTACGCTGCGGGCAAGGGCCTCAGTTGCTGGGATGGAGCGCCAAAGGCGCTCCATCCCAGCAACTGAGGCCCTTGCCCGCGAGCAGCCCGCAAGCGTGAGCAACGGCCCGTACGCTCACAACTATATATGTGATTATTTTAAAAACGTGTTTTAATGATTATGTTACCTTTTATTAACATACCAATAAAAGTTATCTTTTAGTTATCATTCCTGTCTGGACAAGATACTATAGATTACCTTTACTACCATTTTATTGGATTTTAAGGGAGTCTCATTGCTACTTTCTATTATAGTGTCCTTTTCTTTCCTTTTTTTATTATTTTAATTTTCTGACAACATAATATACAAAAAGTACATGCTACTTTAGAGAATTTCAATTTAAAAATAAAAATGGAAAATAGATAAATTGTTACCTGTTCGGTTTCCAGGTGAACTTCTGTCTTCTCCAGAAATACGCGGCGCCCTCTGTACTTTTGCTACTTTAGTTGCCTGACTGTTGATAACCTTAATAGTTGTTGGAGTAGGTTGCTGAATTGATGCTGGTATTATCTGTACAGCTGCAAAGAACATTTGTTGAAAAAAAAAAAAAAAAATTAATAAAATGCCATGATAATATAAAAATATTAATTTTAATTATAAAAAAAAAAAAAAAAAATCAGCAAATAGTGTTGGAAGGGAAAACAATACAAATGGCAGTTCTGTGATTACTCCTGAACAGTAAGTGTTGTGTACTTGTGCAGTAGTGAGCAGCTGAGAGGGGGTGTTTTTTTTGCCTGTAAAGCTATATCAGTGTGTGACTTTTTGTGGTCTGCTTGCATCTGTTCTGTGATTTCTGCTGAACAGTAAGTGTGTGTGTACTTGTGCAGGGAGTAGTGGGCAGGTGAGTAGTAAGAACTTAATATAAACAGGGGAACAGTGCGAACACTTCTAGCATAAGGGCAGTTCTAGTATAAGTGTAGGAGTTTAAATATAAGGAGGCAGTGCAAAGGGGGAGAACATTGTAGTGCTTTATACATTTTTTTTACCCACTGTAGTTATGAGTCAGTTCAGTGGCAACCTCACTCCGTGTACAACCTGTCATATGTATGCAATACTGGAACAGATGATCCAGAATCCATACCTCTGTGACATGTGTGAGCATGTTGCCTATCTTGAAACTCAATTTGGAGAACTGGAGAGGAGAACTTCGTGATATTGCTCCACTGGAAAGTTTAGCTGGGCCTAGCATGGAGGGTAGAGCTGGGGATAGTGAGGATGTCCAGGGAGGTAGCTGGGTTACAGTTACAAGGGGAAGCATGGAGAACAGAAGCAGGAGGGTGGCCAGTGCGGAGTTGGCAAGCACCAACAGATTTGCCAGATTGAGTGAAACTATTGGGGATGTCCATTCAGGATTGGCAATGCCAGATAAAGCGGTTCCCTCTAACAGTTGGGAGAACAGTTCTACTGGAGGAGTGGGAGGGGAGAATAGGCAGAGCAACAGACAGGTTTTGGTGGTTGGGAACTCTATTAGGAAGGTAAACAGAGTTATTTGTCACCCAGATCCCAGCAATCGAACAGTTTGCGGTCTCCTGGGTGCTCGGGTTCGGCATGTTGTGGATTGGGTAGAAAATTATTGAGAGGGTCTGGAAATGAAAAGGCGGTCTTGGTACATATTGATACCAATGACAAAGTTAGTGGAAGATGGAGTGTCCTAAAGAATGATTTTAAAGAACTAGGTAAAAAGCTGAATGCAAGGACCTCCATGGTAGTATTTTCTGAGATACTACCAATGCCACGTGCTAGCCCAGGGAGGCAGAAGGAGCTTATGGAGGTTAATGCGTGGCTAAAAATGTGGTGCACTAAGGAGGGGTTTGGATTTTTAAAGCACTGGGCTGACTTCTCAAATGGGTACAATCTCTATAGGAGGGATGGATTGCACTTTAATGACGAGGGAGCTTTTGTGCTAGGGGTGAGGAACAAGATAGAAGTAATGGGGTAGTAAGTGTAGAGGTGGTAAGGAACTTATTAACCAGTCATGGGGAAGGAGATGGAGGGAGGTTAGTACAGTCAATAGGGAGATATTGTTAAGTAATTCAAGTACAGTGGCAGGCACTTCAGAACTACAGACTCATAACAAAGTGTATGCTTGCTAATGCCAGAAGCTTGCCATGAAAAATGGGAGAGTTAGAATTATTAGCAGTTAATGAGAAATGGGATTTAATAGGTTTTACTGAAACATGGTGGTATGAATCTAATGACTGGACTGTTAATCTGGATGGTTATAACCTATTTAGGAAAGATAGAGGCAATGGTAAACGAGGAGGAGGGATTTGTCTGTATGTTAAGCCTGCATTTAAGCCTATAGTCAGAGAAGATATTTATGGTGCAGCTAACAGTAATGTTGAATGCTTGTAAGTAGAGTTAAATAGCGGAGGAGCAAACTGTTAGTAGAAGTATGGGATAAACACCCAAATATAATTGAAAGTAAGGGAATGCAATTATTGTTACAGATTGGAAATGCAGCTAAGCATGGGCAAGTTCTAATAATGGGAGATTTTAATTACCCTGAAAAACTGAATAAATGAGACCAGCAGTTCAGGTTCTTGAGTACACGCAGGGATCATTATCTGGCCCAGGTTATACAAGAACCTACTAGAAATTAGGTTATCTTGGATTTAGTTATCCCAAATAATATTGATATAGTATCAAATGTGGAAATAGGGCAACCTTTGGGAAACAGCGATCACAACACAGTCTCATTTGAGATGGAATTAAAAAAAAATTTTTTTTTTTAAAGGGGCCAACAAAAACTCTTAATTTTAAAAGAGCAGATTTTAACAGTGCAGTGATACAATGTATAGACTAGGACATAGAACGGACAGGTAAAAATACGGAACATAAATGGACAATTTTCAAATCCTTACTAAATAAACATACTTATCACCATATACCATGTGGAAATAAGCGTAAAAGGAGTAAATCACAACCCATGTGGCTTAGCAATGAATTAAAGATGAAGATGAGGAGTAAAAAAACAAGCGTTTAAATTATACAAACAAGAGGGGACAGAGACTGCTTTAGGCAAGTACAAGGAAATCAACAAGGCTTGCAAAAGGGCGATTAGACTGGCTGAAATCGAAAATGAAAAGTTAGTTGCAAAGGAGAGTAAGGCTAACCCTAAAGTATTTTTTAAATAAATTAATGGGCAGAAGGCCAGGAAGAAAGCAATAGGAACATTACAATGTGACACAGGCCATCTGATAATTAGTGACCAGGAAAAGGCAGATGAGCTAAATAGCTTTTCTTCAGTATACACAAGGGAGGTACCAGTGGTTGAGTCACTGCAACATAACGGAGCTACACTACCTTCAACAAATAACTGGTTAACGCAGGAAGAAATCCAAAAGAGGTTGGAAAAAAATAAATGTTAATAAAGCCCCGGGTCCTGATGGAATACATCCAAGGGTACTGAGGGAACTAGGCTCTGTAATAGCAAAACCATTATATCTAATTTTTCAGGATTCACTCAACACAGGGTCTCTACCAGATGACTGGAGAAAAGCTGATGTGATGCCTATATTTAAAAAGGGAGCAAGAGCAAATCCGGGGAATTATAGACCAGTGAGTCTCATTTTGGTAGTGGGAAAGCTTTTAGAAGGGTTAATAATGGATAATATACAGGAATATGTCTATTCAAACAGGATTATAAGCAGGAGACAACATGGAGTTATGAAGGATAGGTAAATGTCAAACAAACCTCTGTAGTTTCTAAGAGGAGGTTAGTAGGAACTTGGATCAAGGCAATTCAGTGGATGTAGTCTATTTGGATTTTGCAAAGGCTTGATACAGTGCCGCATGGAATTGCCATAAATATTTGCTTATGGATTGAGAGCTGGCTAAAAGACAGGAAGCAAAGGGTTGTTGTAAATGGAACATACTCCGATTGGTCTAATGTGGTAAGTGGGGTTCCTCAGGGCACATTATTAGGTCACCTCCTTTTTAACATATTTATTAATGACTTGGAAGTGGGTTTGTAGTGTGGTGTCTCCATTTTTGCTGATGACACAAAGCTGTGCAAGGTAATTAAATCAGAAAATGATGTACTTTCCCTCCACAGGGATTTGCATAAATTAGAGGAATGGGCATCTAAGTGGCAGATGAGATTTAATACGAATAAATGTAAAGTTATGCATCTGGGAAGGAAAAATAGCAATGCAATTTATAATCTTAATGGAGCAGATCTAGGTGTATCAGATATTGAAAGGGATTTGGGAGTACTTGTGGACAACCACTTAGGCAACAGTGCTCAATGCCAAGAAGCAGCTGCAAAGGCAAGTAAAATATTAGCATGTATTAAGAAGGGTATAGAAGCCAGGGAAGCAAATATAAAATTCTCCCACTTTACAAATCCCTAGTATGCCCTCATTTGGAATATGGAGTACAATTTTTGGGCACCACTACATAAAAAGGACATTTTAGAGCTGGAAAAAGTACAGAGAAGGGCAACAAAGCTAATAAAAGGGAATGGAGGGGCTAAGTTGTGAAGAAAGACTAACGAAGATAAACTTATTTACTCTAGAAAAAAGGTGTCTAAGAGGGGATATGATTACCTTATACAAATATATCCAGGGTCAATACAAGGCTTTGTCAAGGGAACGTTTTTTGCCAAGAGGTTTTCAACTGACAAGGGGACATCCCTTGAGGTTAGAAGTAAAAAGATTCCACCTTAAAGAAAGAAAAGGGTTCTTCACAGTAAGGGTGGTTAATCTGTGGAATTCTCTACCAAAGGAGGTGGTGACATCGGATTTCGATAGATACCTTTAGAAAGGGATTGGATATATTTTTAAATAAAAAGAGCATTAAGGGCTATCCTGGATAAATAGAGAGAGGGAGAATTGATCCAGGGATAAATCCGATCGCCAGTATCTGGGGTCAGGAAGGAATTTTATATTTTTTTCCCTGTTGAGACAATTGGCAAAGTTTAACTAGGGTTTTTTTTTTTTTCTGTTTGCCTTCCTCTGGATCAATTAACAATAAATCTGCATATTGCAGATCAGAGGAGATCTAAAAAGATTGAACTTGATGGACTAAAGTCTTTTTTCAACCTAAATTACTATGTAACTATGGCATCGTGGGCCACATCTATTGTCTTTTGAAGAAAGATAGTTCCTTAAAGGCACATGAAACGTTTCTGCATTTCTCCAGAAATACAATATACTTTTACGTATTTTATTTGATTAAGACGTGCTTAAAAGCTCTGTTTTTGAGCCTAAAACCATGCAATTTATATCCGTTTGGGACTGCCCTCTGTAGCTCATGCGCCTCTTGAATACACAGACTGAAGGGCAGGATTTTAAATTGTCACTGATCGGTGCTGTCACGCAAGTAACATGCTGCAGAATATTGCCACGAATTCGTTACTATGAGACAGTGCAACCCTTGTTATTAGAAGAACACCGTCTTCGTGAGCTGAAGGGGGAATAAACCAGATAGGAACTATTTGTAAGAAAAAAAAATAAAAAGAGCTTATAAGTAATTCTTAATAAAATGAAGTACACAAATGTAGAAATGCACAGGTGTATTACATTCCTCACGAAATCCAGAAACCTTCCATGTCTTTAATACGGACATGGACTTTATTTCGAATGCCACCTTTCAGTAGTTGCCAGGGTGTATTGGTTGTAGTGAAGGTTCTCTACAACTTCACAAGAAGGTAAACAAAGACAGTTATAGTACTCCATAATACAGTATAAAATGTAGAAAAGCAATAATTAAACATTTTCAAGTTTGGATCTTTGTATAAGACTCCAGGGTCTTCAATACAGTATGAAAAACTTAAGACTATTTTTTTAATGAAAAATAAAATAAATAAAAATATTTTAAGACAATAGCATTCACATAAAAAAGCAGTTATACTATTTTACCAGTTCTAAAAAAAAAAAAAAAAAAAGCAACGGTAGAAACGGTGAACTTACGTTGATCAATAGTAACTGTGGCAATTTCTCCACCGTGTTCTTGACTTGCCAAAACATCTGAAAATGAAAATAGGCATTTTCCACTTTAAATGTATTCATAATACAACAGTATATAATAACTGCCTATAGAAATTAATCAGTAACCCAAACACATAAGCCACACACCATATTCCAAACCTCCCTTAAAATGTATTCTGTATTAAAAAGTTAAGCAGCAGAGCACTCAGATCCATTATAGACTGTGATGGTTATTGGATTATTATCAGATCAAAGATGGTGGACACGTAATGCAATGTGGGTCAACATGACAGTTTATGCTTAAGCTCACCAGAGTGGTGCTTGTCCAAATTCTGATTGAACATTGGTGCGCTACTGGATAAGAGTTCAAGAGGAAACTACAACCAGTCAAGAAGCAGAGGCAGTGATAAGGCTGCTACAGCTTTACATCCCTAGATTCAGAAGGGTGAAGGATGTTATAAATATCTTGCTTCACAAGAACCACCTATACCATATATGTTACAGCACTTACTGGGTGGTTACAAATTCCTTACACTGGCTCTGATATATTCTATAGGTCTCTAAATTCTAAGTGGGTAGATGGGCAAGGAAGCAGATAGTAAGGGCTGACAGAAGACCAAGCAGGTGAACAACAAATGATAAGATATTGCAACAGGAATGGGAGTGGAGAAAACAGGAGTGAATGTAGAGGGGGAATAGTACACACAGGGAAACTACAGGGTATCCAAATGATGCTTTGAAGACACATGAAAAATGTGACATACAACTCTATGGTGAGAGACAAAAATGTAAAACCTGACAGGAGCATCTGCTAATATTGTGCATTCCTTAAAGGGATACGGTCATAGACCGAGCTAACGTCAGTGCAATGCACTGGGGCCCTCCTCTGGTGTGTATTGCTCTTCTCCTAAAGTGTCTTCTGGTCTGGGCAGGGAATGTGTGAAGCCATTCAGGATTCTCTGCACGGGGGAGAACAAGCGATGGCAGAGGAGGCAGAGAAGCCATCAAGAGCGGAATGAGGAGATCCTGAGGAGGCACATATATATGAGTTCGCTACAAAGGGGGTCTAAAATTTGTTTTTGCACCAGGGTCCTCCATTCACTAGCTCCACCATTGGTGGTGATAGTCCCATCATGGCAGATTTTAATTTATTCATAAAAAGTCTTATTTGAAAGGTAAACACATACACAAAAATAAAATAACCTTTATTGTATAAATAATTATATACAGGGCTGTACTTCTTCATGAATTACCTAGAAGACCTTGTCCTATTTGTGACTATATATTTTTCTCATCATATAGATGTAAATAATGGATAAAGAGACTAACTCATGGAACACAATGAAACTTTATCTTCACTTCTATACGAGTGAAGCAACCAGGATCTTGTATTCAAGTAGAAAAGGCCATTGAAAACTGAATCTTTAACAGCCAGAGGGGGACTTAATGGCAGGATATATAATATATTTTGAAACTAAGATGGTTTATTCCTTTAGAAAAACATTAAATTCAAACTTACCATCAGACCCCAGGCGCTGCTTACACAGCAGATAATGCTTTATTTTTGTCTATGAGGCAACTGTGCCTATCAAAGGTATATTATCACGGAAGAAGTTGCAGAAAAAAAAGCGAAGAAACGTGTTTGAATAGCGATTTGAATTTTTCAACATTAATTTAATATTTACATTTTTGCACTTACCAAATCTAAATATTTTTGTATCGTATTTAGCCAAATATTATTAAACAAATAAATTATTTTTTACTTAAATCTCTACCAAAATTTGTAGTCAAGTAATCAATTATGTGGATATAATCCACGGTGCCACACCATTGAGGCTCTAAAGAGCATAGCAACACCCTCCTGCATTGGAGCAAATAGGGGAAGACTCATCACCACAAGGTGCATCCAGGTGGAATTAGAATCAACGGAGACACCAAAGTGAACAGTGTTCAGAGAAATAGCCGCACATCTCTAAAACTAAAGGCCATCAATAGGACTATCCAAATTAATTGGACAACATCAGCTATATCACTCTGCACAATGCACACTAGCGGCCTTAGAGTTGGGAGAAAATAAATCCCAACAACCCCTTTCTATGTTTATTTCTTTAACTTCCCATTGGTAATCTAAGATTTCCAATACGAGGCATATTTTACATATGGAATTCCAGTAGCTATTCACTGGATAAAAAAAAAATATATGGTTGTCTTACATTTTCTAAGTAACTCCAAGTGGCTCCATAGAATTTCTCCTCTGGGTGCTCTGTGGAAAAAGTCTTCTTGGCTAAGGTTACACAGGTCTCTTCCAGGGATACTAAGAGAGTTGACATCGATATCAGTCATACAAAATTCCTTCATAACCCAGTACATCCAATGAAGGACTTGATCTGTGGACCATTGGAGTGGGTCTAAAATAATAAGGAAAACAATAAATATAAATATATTTTTGCATATTATTACTTTTTTGAGAATATGAATTGTTATTTCGTTAAAAAAATACTTTGTTAATTTTTTGTTCTCAGCAGACATCATATGACCTTCACCTTCAATTATCACAGATAAATTACTGCTGCATAGTTATAATCAGAAACTTTAACTTAAGTCCCATTGGTCCCAGTCCCCTTTTATATAATACCAGCTTCTTTTGTTTATGGGCTCAATAACATGTCTCCAATGGGAAATCTTGAGTTAAGAGCTCATGAAAGTCCTAACATGGCTCTTACGTGCTGTGTGTATCAAGCCATTACGAGTAAAACCCAACAAGTGATTGTATGTTCCCTGTTCTACATGTAGATTTACCTAAAGTGAGATTACTTGGCCCCTTTAACAAATCTACCATAATCCACCATGTTCTAGTTAAGGGCAAAAGTATCATTAAAGTTTATTATCATTAACCAATCAGAA
Organism: Discoglossus pictus; assembly: GCA_027410445.1. NCBI lineage: Eukaryota > Metazoa > Chordata > Amphibia > Anura > Alytidae > Discoglossus > Discoglossus pictus. The sequence continues at coordinate 44,260,894 of CM050164.1, forward strand.
AAGGAGAAAATAGAGCTTGGAGTCTTAACCAATCTTAAATGGACAGATTTCAATCCCTGAATACTGATGTGTTAAAAAAAATCTTAGCCAATCAGAAAAATGGAAGGTGTTGAATATATTCAAACACTATACTGATTATATGTGATTGATATATGTCATCGATAGTTATGGGTGGGAGGATGTTGGGGCTTGTGTAATGTGTTGCTAAAGAGACTAAGAAGTTTTAGAGGGAGTCTCCTGCAGTATACACACGACATGTTGCGAGTACACTTTAGAGCTAGAGTTTTGTTAATACCTCCTGGATATTACGAGAACCATGTAATTGCTATGCAATATTGCTTGTAAAAGCTCCCATAGGCCGAGTCATGTAAATCAAGCAAGATAGGTTTGGTTTATCCACTTATTCTGTCCTGATAAATTATATTGGAAGTGTAATTGTAAAACAATTACAACAGTCTCTTTGCAACTTTAACAGTTTGTACTGCCTGCCATTCTCCCATCTACCAGTCCCCTTGGGGGAAACAGATTTAAGTAAGGCTACGGGATACGTTTAGCCTGCATAAAGATCTAAATCTCACAAACATGAGAACAGTATCCCTTCTGGACATGGAGCTGTTAATGTACTGTGTGAGAAAAAAGTAATACATTTTATATATATATATATATATATATATATATATATATATATATATATATATATATATATATATATATATATTGTGCAGCATGACTGAATGGTTATGATGAACTGACCATGTACAAAAGCAGGGGCTAAATACTGTTAGGTCAACTCTTAGTATCTAATATCACCATATTGTTGACATTATGAAATAAACATTATGATTTCGACAGAATTAATATCCTGATTAATCAAGAGGCAAATAGTGCTACTTTTTTGTAAAAATAAAAAATAAACTAATTTCTCATAAAATATCTACACAATAAAAATAAACAGCTACTAAATTTACCGTATGGAATCCCCAATCGCTCTTGCTCCTTCCTGTAGCCTTCCAATGCCGCAGCCCATCGTGTTACTTGCTCCGATGTCTCATCGGAAATAGCTGTTATATGCTTTGTGCCATCCAATGTGATCACCTGGGCTTCTTCAACAAGCTGGGCTTCAACACCACCATGATGGGCATCTGGGTCAATCACCACCTCAACAGTCTCCACTGGCTTAACAATCTCAAGGATGTTCAATTTTGGCTCTAGCCCTGAGAATTTAGGAAAATGTATAAATCATACAATAAAGGATGAAACGGACATTCAGTTAGAAAATTAGTAAAGGTTTAATCGAATTGCTAAAAATTATAAAACTTAAAAGGTTTAATGGATCACTGTAGTTTTGAAAAACAAGGTACAGCCAGAGGCTATATAAGGACATGGGCATTAAAACAATTTAGCGTCAGCATGCTCTGCTTTTGTCTGTTAAGGTCCACTATAGAAGGCTAGAACTGGAGGGAGACGATACTACTGTTAATCGCATTTCCATTTAAATCTAATGTTAAGTGCATATCCATGTTGTCACTTTCTGTGGAGCTTGATGGTTCTACTCATTAAAGCACAACTGAACATACTACTTACAAATTAAAATTTTGTATTTTTCCTTTTTAACAACACTAATAAAAATAAAACTTTGCTACACAGCTATTGCAAACATATAATAGAAATAGTATAACAAAAGCACAGATTTATTTAAAATAAGATCACATCTTCAGTAGTCCATTAGGGGTACTAACCTTGTTGGGATATTACTTGCACACTGAGTTGCACTGAGCCATCAGTCTTTACACCTTGGTCAAATAAACTGCGATCTGGATCAAGCTAAATAAAAAGATTTAAGGTTTCAGACTACAAATATGAATATGAGAGCAATCCGATTAAGAGAATTCATGTTTAACTGTGGGGATCACAAATCTTAAAAGGAACAAAAACAAATAATTGAATCCAACTATAAAGCTTGATGGAAATGTGTTAATGATGTATGAAGGTAGAGTGCAGTTTAGTGTATATCAGCGGCTCTCATCTCTTTGATATAAGGACTGGCTGATTACCTTGCAATGCTCATGGGGGACTAGGTTTGAAATATTTTTAACAGGGTCATACTACAAACAACATGCAATTTTGACTTTGTTTTGCACGGATTTGAATATAGCACATTTAAGAAGGGACTAATAAGGAACTGTTTTGTTAAACCAGGAGGCTAATTTTTCTCATCCTCAAATTATATGTAGAACTATAAGTAATGGTTGTGGGTTGTTGAAATCTCTCGGTTAAGGACAACCGACAAATAAGGTCCCAAGGATGATCACCAGTCCTAGGATCGGTCATTAGGAATCACTACTGATGGCGGGCTTTACACTGAATCCTTAAACAAATAGTCATAAATATCTGGTAATGTAATGAATCAACAAACCACTTGAGTCTGACAGGAGGTAGATACAAGCTGGATGAATTAGTGACATAGCAAAGGTCCCAATTATCACAGAAATGAAGAGTACATATATCAAATAAAATAACACCTGGTTATTAAACATTTTGTGCGGTAGTGTAAGATAATTGAGCTTAAGTGCGTGTGTTCACATAACTTTATATTGAAAACAATAGATTAAAAGTCCCAGCATCAAATTATTGGTCTCCCAATTAGCAAAACATATCAGACTGTACTTAGTGTGTAGATCAGAAAGACTGATTGACAGCTAAACACTGCAATCAATGTTAATTTACTGGATGGTAATGTATTTTTTTTTAAGTCAATTAAAATGCTCATCTCAGATTTTATATTATACCATATTTTGAGCCTCCACTATGTCATTTTATCTAGAATAGGACTAAGAAATCCAATATAAAAAGGAGGATAGCAAACAGAACAGATTGCATAGAACAGTCTGTTGGCTTCATTGCACTGCCCCTTTACAATCAGTGTAATAGACTGAACACATTAAATAACAAATGTCAAACCAGCATTCATACCTGGATGTCCTGCAGGCAGATTTCATGAGCATCAAGCGAGCACTGAAGTCTGGGTTCCAGCAGTTTCTTGAGATTTCCAATTGGTTCATTTATGTCAATAGATTGGCTCACAAACTCTGCTGTTGTGTACGTATGCTCTATAATGCTGAAAAATAAATTACAAATGTAGTACTCCATTTGATCATGTAGAAAATGTAAGAGACTTGTAAGTAGACCCCTGAAACCAGGTGTTTTTTTTGCAAATAAATATTAATGCATACAATTAGAACCAGAATATTGGCAACAGCTAGTGGCATAAATCTCCTGTGTTTCTCTAGCAGTTATATATGGAAGTTTTCCTGTTTTTACCATTTTCTAATCCAACACATACTGCTTATATCAGACACACAGATTAAACAGATTCATTCTATACATATACAGTTTTATTTCATTTAAAAAAAATAAAATAATGTGTTTCCACACCCCAGAAGTGCCTACAATCCCATGATGGAGGGACTGAATCCCCATACACTGCTACAATATTTTAGTTGCCTTTGATTTTATGCTAATTTAGCTTGGATTTTTAGGGGTATTCCTTCTCAATATCTATGGTCAATCATTTGTGCAAAATTTAGGTTCAGTTTAGTAATGTTTTTTTGGGATTTTTTTCATGCAAAAAATGTTTGCATACACTACTGATTCTCCTCAATCAGATGCATTCATAATCCATAAAACTTCTATATAATGTTAAGCAACACCTATTTTAAAACTGAAGCTACAAAACAAAGCAAAAATAAGCGTGCCACTGACCTGGCAGAGCATCAAAATCCCACTATATATAGAGAAAGAAAAAAAAAGAAAAAAAAGGAAGAGAAAGACCAAACCTTTAAGAATATTACTGAAGAAAGAAACAGTAAGGGGGGGATTGTGAGACTTGCAGAACCATTAATGAGTCATTGAATGACTGGAGAATTGCTAATATAGTACAACAAATAGGTAGCAGGAAAGACTCTAGTAACTGCAGACCAATACGTTTTAAATCAGTCGTATGCAAAGACTTAGGAAAGAAAGAATTACTGATTACTTAAAATCTAACTATTTACAATAGCATAAGCAGCATGGGTTCAGTTCTGAGATCATGCCAGGCTAATCTAGTTTATTTATGTAACTATGTAATGTATTTTATTAAGAGTTTATTAAAGCATATACTGTCCCACACAAACTAATTCTTAAACATTATAGTCTGAGACTGGATATTTCAGTGGATAGGACATTAGCAGAAGGATAGGCATCAAAGATTGGACCACTGCAGTAAGAAAAAAAATATTAGTTTGAAAATTAAGTCTGACTCAGAGCATAATTAATCAGGAAAATCATACATTTAGTTTTTAATTGGAAAACTTTTTTGATGCCCAATATAGAGATCCAAAATGCATTGGTGGAAGTGGAGTGTCAGAGGGGCATTTACATTTATGGAGAGCTATTGTTGCAGTGAATGATGCAAGGTGTCTTTACCATCCCTCCCTCTTCCAAAACAAACAGTCTCATGATTCAGCTCTGAGGAAGTGATGTTCTATTAAACAAACAAACTCTTTAAAAAAAAATGCAGATTTTCCAACAAAATGCTTTAGGTTAGTGGCTTATATAGCTGCTAATATTATGGGTTTGGTATATACTTGACAAACAAGTGTCTTTCTTGAACTGCAGTGGTCTCTTAAAATATGATAGTGAACACAGAGACTAATGCTGGTGCAGTGCAGCCTTTTATTGTTCTTATCGCTGTCAGACCTACGCGTCTGTAAGATTCTCTTGAAGTGTGCCATCTGTAATAAAAGTGTAATATTTATTTTAGAAGTGGGTTGCACCACAGTTAAAAGACCACTGCAGTTCTAAAAGTAAAAAAAACACACACTTGTTTGTTAAGTATGTACCAAACGGACAATATTAGCAGCTGCAAAAGCCAAGGATGTAAAACATTTTTTCAGAAAAATCTAGGAGTACAGGAAGCCATTTTGTGTTTGTTTGCCAGACCTGTATTATGAGGGTGTGGAAGAAGGGAACAGAGAGCCTTTGTCAACATAACTGAATAAGACTGAAACTTACACCACACTTTTTACTTGCCGCAAAACAGACTACTTGCTTCAAGAAATGCAACCATATCAATCCAGAAATGTAAATTTCAACCTATGTATCATGGATTCCCCCAGGGTCGAGCGGAGGCATCAACATTTATTTATTTTTTATTAAAAACTACCTGAATTACTTTTCCTTGCTTAATTATGCTCTTAGGCACATTTTTTGCAATGTGTAATGATACAAAAAAAGTCCTAATTGGGTTATTATTGGAAACGCAGGTACATATAAGCACATATTCAATTTAGTGTTATAAAAATATGTAATGTAGCAATGTTTTTAAGTAACTTCACAGGATGTGACCCTGTGCCTTGTAATAAATCTCAACAGCAGGGAGGGGATGCACATGTACCGTAAAAGCTTTCCGTTTTGACCTATGAAACACGTCTCTCACATAAGAAGCATTTTCAATCTGGAATACCACCTTGGAACATAGCATGAATGACCTTCTAATTCATGGGGTTGACAATTTTATCTGAAACTTAGGAGCCAGTCGGGATAGTTAGGTGCCAAACTTAGTTTTTTTATGAGCCAGGGCATTGATTATACACAGAAATTTATATAACAACTAAAACGTGGGGACAATTAAGAGTTGTGGCTTCTTGGCTTCAGGGATTTATACCACCCTGCTCTAATACTGCAATCAGAGAAGAAGAGGAACTGGGAGGTAGATGGGATGCCTCATGAAGATCTTTTCAGCACAAAATGTCACATCCATACATACAACAAAACCAAGGAAAAGACTTTAAATGAGTCAAAAAAATGATGCTAGTTTATAATTATAGAAACAAGTTTTTATTTTTTAATCGAATATATTGTTTAAAACAATCCTTGGGGGTCATTATCAGAAGAAATACCAGCATATACTGTTTGAGTCTAGGTGGGTTACACCCTGATCAACGTATTTTGATTAACAAAATCTCATTTCACACTCAATAACAGTTAAGCGTGGCCACCACTGCATGCTGTTATCTTGTAGTGTGCCCAAGACACTTACCTTTCTTCTGTACATTCTGCCTTTTCTGAGCCGTCAATCTCTATTTCTATCAGCTCCTCAGCTTCTCTCTTTGTCATGGCGACAATATTAACAGAAACTCAAGTCTGAAAATGTAAGACGGGGGAAAAAAGGAAGATTATAATTCATTGTACGTTATTTGGAGCTAAATATTAAAGCTGTTTTGTATAAGCACCTCCCTTGAATGACTCACTGACTGATAAGAACTACAATGATAAAAACCAAATGCAAACTAAAAATGGCATATGTAAAAAATACAGAAGAACAGAAAAATAATCTGAACAAATTGTAGGTGCTTTGACAAGCATATATGCCTTTTTGCAAAAAATGCATTCTCTCAAATACAATTAAAACAAATATAAGAGAAAGGAAGTCAGCCACAAAGGAAAGCAGGAAGAACATTTTTTTTCTTGCTGTTCAGGACATACATGAATAGCAAAAACAATGTGGATATCTTCCCAAAAACTAGATCCAATTGCTAAGAGAAAGTGACTGCTGGCCTTCATGCAAAGTAAACAAAGATCTGCAGCTTTACGGAAAATCAAACAATATGACATTTACCAGTAGCCATACTAATGAAGTGGCACTGACTTTTTAGGTTTGCTGAATTGCATACGTGAAAAATGCATATATAAAAAAGCAAAAGACAAGGACAGCATTGTCAGAAGCCAAAGCACGTGGTAGCAAACACAGAATGACATAGTATTACGAAGGCCTGATTAAATGAAGCAAATATGTATAGATACAATTGCAGAAGGCATATGAACAAGGAGTTACAAGTAATACATATTAGATTTTATTTTAGCCAAGCAGTGGAGTGAGAGAGGGGCATGTGCGGCTGCCCGAACAGTCTGCTTTGAAGAGGATGAACACACAACCCAGTCTGTGCACAGCTCTGGGGAAAGAAGAAGCCCTTGAGAAGCCGAGAGCTGTTATAAAGTCTCATTGCACCAAGCATAGGGATAGACAAAGTAACAGCAGGCAGAGGAGCAAGGAGGGGAGGCTTGTTGCTGATATGCTCTGGGTACAACAGCAGAGATGAAAAGATCTATTGTGCATATTTTTCTATTGGGTGTACCCAGGCATGGTCACAGCCACAAAATTGGGGTAGAATTACAAAACATGTCTTCAGCTATGAATATACGGTACATTAAAATATTTGTATTTTATGAAACAAGTGCTATAGTCCCCATCCATTCTATAATTTTACTTTATATAGTAAGGAATAACATTTATTTTATTGTTCGTTATATACTTATAAGAGAGACGCACATTCTTTGGAAATATGCATTGGCGCACAGAGGGAATTCATATAAATATTATTTATTAATCTAAGATGATACAGCCACAAAACACTATGTGCCAAAGAGGGCTGTATGAAGCCTTCCCTTGCGCCGAGCCTCTAGGCTAAGGGATTCACTGTATTGGTGGTACCATGTTAGCTCTGGGTATATTCACTGTACTAGAGAGATGGTTACTTGACCGTACTGTAATATTGGGTGCATTATATTTGAGGCTAACAGGTTAAACTTGTCTGAATTTGAGTGCATTGTTAAATAAATAGTTTTGTTGTAATTCGAGGTATACTGTGGGAACTGGTCTATGGAAGTGTAAAAAAATCATTGTTGGCAAAGACAGAGGACATAAATGTGATAGTTCATCACTGAAGGCCTCTTGTGGAGAAATACAAACAACCAGCTTACTAGCCAGTCACATATTAACTTGGCCTTCTGATCTAGTGATCTTTATGATGTTACCAAATGGTATTGTTCAATAAAGAGATCTTTTGGTTGAGGCATAGGTGGTAGAAATATTTATTTTTCTGGATGTTGGGTTTCCATGCTCTGTTTGTGATTGTCAGTTTAATTCTACTTATATTGTAAAGTTGTTGTAAATCTTTTAAAACTGCAATGTGTGCATAAAAAGCACATGATAATGCAGGGGATGACAAATGTATATAGGAGGCAGGTACGAGGTGGTACGCGGGTGTGGATGATTTAGCGTCCTTGCTAATAGTTTCTGTTGTAGCTCGTATGGATTTTTGTAAAAGTTGTATGTTCCCCCTTGCTGGGGATATTTTTTTTTTTATTATTTGTGTGTTTGTTTGTGTTTTTTTTATGTTTTCCGCTGTGCGCGGGTTGTCCATTAAGGTCGTATTTTTGCCAGTCTGTAATGGATTTTTTGTAAGTGCTGCGGCTCGTCTTTTTTTTGTGTAAGTCTGTATGTAGTAATTGCACTTTTTTTTTTTTTTTTTAAAGTTCCGCTTCTGTGGGTGCTTGTATGTAAACTAGCTTGTGAGGCGGCTTGGAGCCTCCACCTCCGCAAATGCGGCACCCCGCTTCGCGAAGATCCGCATTTGTGGTCCGGAAGTCCTACGGGTTCCACCAGCGCAAGGAGCGCCTTTGGCGCTCCTTGCCTGGCCGCAAACGCGGCCCTCGCACAGTTTCCCCGTTGCGTTAGCAACGGATTTTGCCAAGACCACCTGCTGACAACTATGTTTGTGAATAGAAAAATTACAGCAATGAAATTGTAAGTGAGCTAATGCTGTTTGGTGTATGGTAATCAAATAAATAATCCATTACAAAACGAATATACTTTACCTATTTGGAAGTAATATATGCAGAAAGCATTGTGTTGAAGAGCTGACAATCTATTTTGATGTTGCTGCAGCATCTAATGTAAGTTTGAGTATTGTGGAGCTGCTGTGTGTCAGCAATGTGTGCAGTGTGTTGTGTAAATAGTGTGCGTGCGCGAGGAAAATACGTTAGGGTACCTGTGTACTTTCACATTGTGTAAGTTAGTGTTGTAAAATGGCGCCTAATGTGTGTATTAAACGGCTGTGGCTGATTTTGCGCCCTACCTCGTAAGGCTTTTTTGAAAAATCTGTATGTGTTTTGTGGCGTTTTGCTTGTTTAGGGTCCTTTAGCCTTGTTTTTGTTTTGTTCGGCGGCTATTTTTTCTCTCGCTTAGGGGATTTTCGGGTGTCTAATCTCTTTAATTTTTACCTAAACTGACTTGTAACTTCACTTTTAGACGTGCTGGGTGCCCCCTCTTGTTGTGGGTAAGCTTTTTATGTGTTTGTTGTGTGTATTTTTTTTTGTTTTCGTGTGCACGGTTTCGGCCGCTGGTGTCGTATATTTGCGAGGTCGTAATATTTTTGTTTGTAAGTGACGCGGCTCGTATTTGCGGATGCTAAGTCCGTAAATGTTGAGGTCGCGGTGGGAGCCTACACCTCCGCAAATGCAGTCCCTCGCGTTTGCAGCCTTGAAGTCCGCGGTTGCTGGCAAGGAGCGCCTTTGGTGCTCCTTGCCAGCAACCGCGGCCCTCGCTTTTGTCAACCCGCACTGTTGACAACTATATATGTGATACAGATATGCAATGGACCTAAAAGTACTGAGGAGACACTCCGTGTTTTAGGAAAATAAGTGTAGTGATTAAGTGACTAGAAAACATAAAGTAAAGGAAAGAAGGGATTATAGAAATTGGTGTAAAACACATTATGGGCTCAAATGATAAGAATATAGAAACCAATCATCTTGGAGACAGGATAATGTCACCTTAACTATTAGGTTTATTCACAGACAGAGCTTTTAGAGAGAAAAATGTTTTTTGCTGCATATAATATGTAAAAAGTTTATAGAACCCCCAATGCAAGAGTGTCTCATTGTATTTAATGCACTTTCCTTCTGGCAAAAGATCCATCTTATTTCACCTTCTATTGTGTAAGTCTACATTCTTGGTGAACTCAAAGCCACTTCTTAAACAGGTGGGTTTGCAAAGCTTTGAGAAATCAAGATATAAATCTCATCTTGAATTTTTTCATTGTACTTTCTGGAGCCCCATAATTTCATTACTAGAAGGGGTGGGACCAAAACACAATATTGAGAATACAAACACAACAACATGTTTACTTATATCTTTTTAAGCAATGCAAACACTAACAATAATAATCAATTCATTTTTCAGTGGTAAATCTATGTTCAAAAGTGCAAGCTCCATAATGTATTGAAATGGCACATAAGGCCTCAAATATTTCCAAAACGGGACGCTACTTGAACCAACCCCATCTCCAAACACTTGGGGCCTCATTCTATTATCGGCCGTAAAACGGCTGCAAGGCTGCGATTCCTTGCGGGGGTTCCGTTATCTTGCAATTCAATTATACGGCCCCGCAAGGATCTCCTCTTACGGCCGGCCGTATATCTTGCAACCGGCCGTAAGCTCAGAAATCTTTAAACGCAAAAATAAATTCAAGACGGCACTGTAAAGCTCTGTAAATGCTAGGGATCATATTGGGGGACATGAGAATAAATAGCAACCCCCTCTCAAGCTTGCACATCAGCCCAAATCCAAGTTTACATTAACTGTTTATTTTCCGTCAGCAGCGTGGGCGGGTCTGAGGTGCTCCAAGCCCTCTGGACTTTTTACATGGATATTTGACATATATAAAAAAAAAATTTTTTTACGGATTTGAGTGTAGGGGAATGTTGTGCTATTTTTGCTAACACCTACAATCCCTTTATAGTCTCCTCAGAGTGCAGTATGGCTTTATTTCGGCTTTATAATGTGCTTAATTGGTGCTAGCAGGACCTTTTTCCTGCAAGTAAGCTGCGGCTCGGTTTTAGCCTTGCAGAGAGGGTTCCCGGAGCAATTGAATAGCAAACAGGATTTTCTTGCGGCCGAAACTCTTGTGGACGTTTTAGATCAAAGGCTTTCCTCCGGTGCGAGCGGCCGCAAGGGATAGCAAGGCGCCGGCCGCAAGCCTGCCGGAGCCTCCGGCCGTAAGGGAATAGAATAGCCAAATAGCTTGCGGCCGGTCCTTGCAGCCCCGCATCTCCTACGGCCGATAATAGAATGAGGCCCTATGTATGGGACCACATTTTTTAATATCCTGTATTTAATAATTGCTCTTTTAGTGCTTGGTTAAGGACCCATACTTTCCAATTACTAATTTATTGTTCACTCTGGGAGCTCTATTTTCCTCTCTATTTCACAGGATAGCCCCATAAACAAAGTTTAAAAATCAACTGTTGAGGCAAATAACATAAAATAAATTGAACAAACCTACCACATCTCAAATTATTAGACCTCTATAAATCCAACTTTTATGTTGCTTAGGAGCCACAAGAGACCTCTCACCAGTCATTTTCTCCACAATAGTTATAATTTAACCAGGATAAATTGCTATCATGTAATTTCTCACTTCACTGTGCAAAATCCCCTGTGAGCACATCATCATTTGCTTAGTTTGTGTCTCGGTTTCATTTGATGAATATCATGTGTTTCCTTAAAGTGTATTGTGACTAATAATTTTAATATGAAAATTCTAAACTTCATTACCCCTCGAACATGCTCATCCTCCAAATGATGAAGTGTGTCAAGTTAGTACATATGTCCCGTAGAATAACATGTGAATGTAATGGTTCTGCATGGGTTCTGTAACTTTGCACCCTTTAGCCCAAATGGGTCCATTTGAAGTCACAGCTGTAACATACACATCAGGCATATACATATATAATAAAGCAGCTTCAAGATCTAGTGCCAAATTAATAATTTTCTTTATTTACTGCCAAAGTTAGCATGACTTATTTAAACATAACAAGGAACGACAAATGATACCAAACTCAAGATCCATCCAAAAGGTACGGGCTGCCTGGTACATGTGCGCACTATATTTTAAGAGCCATTAATTTACAGCATATATTGGGCTCTGCTACAACACTTTACTGGAAGGAAGTAAAAAAATACTGCTATTTATTTTTTTATTATATGCAATTTACTTTTATAAGACAACCGTTTTTTTTGTAACCGGATTTGTCAGCTAGAAGGTGACAATGGATGCAGATAAGATTCAACTCATTGGAAAGGGCTTACACTAAAACAAAGGGTCACATCCTTAGTGTGATTAGTTACATCTTTTTCTCATGTTTATTATATATTCACTGCAATCACCTGTTTGTTGCATTATGACCTATGTTAAATGATAATAAATTGCTCCCATTGCTAATATTCACATCAGGTTTGTTGTTATTGTTTAGTCATGTCCGACTCTCCATGACCCTATGGAAAAAACATCATGCCAGGCACATCTTGTGTCTGGTTGTGCTGAACCATAAGGTTTTCTGGACAAAGATACTGAAGTGAGTTGTCAGTTCCTTCTCCAGTGGAGTGCGATTTGGCTGACCTCACTTCTATAACCTGCCCATCTTGGGTGACCCTACATTGTATAGCTCACAGCTTTATTGAAGTAAAAAAGCCCCTACACCACAAGGTGGTACATCACGCAAACATTTATTGGGGCTCCAATGACTTAAAACCGAACATGTCCAAAGATTAGGGACATAAGGGGTGACACAAAACAGACCAAGCTGTCAATTTCATCAGCATATCGTATACCCCTTCTAGATCGCCACCTTAGTGTAATGAAGGAGCTTGTGTACTTCAATGAAGCTGTGAGCTATACAGTGTAGGGTCAATCAAGATATGCAGGTAATAGCAGAGAGATCAGATAAATCTCAGTCCACTGGAGAAGGAACTGGCAACCCACTCCAGTATTTTAGCCAAGAAAGACTTGTGGATAAGCACCAGAGACATAACGATATAAGCGCCTGGGGTGCTGCTGTCCATAAGGTCACAGAGAGTCGGACACAACTGAATGACTACACAACAACAAATATCTTATAAACCTTCATTCAAACTGACACATAATATACTAATTAGCAAACAACCATGCAATTAGTAGTGAAATACAAACAGGCAATATTATATGTAGTTCGTATAGCAACCATTTTGCTATCAGTGTGGGGTAAAAGAGATGATGAATACTAAGCTGGTCTCTATACCAGGCACAGTAACCCTCTCACTAGCAGATGGGCCATTGAAGAGCAATGATGACCCTTCTGGGTGTGACATGTTTAGATAAAGCAGCCATAACATGCTAGGGAAGAGATAAGCACTGTCTGATCAGGTGCCAATAAAAGGCTTAAAGTGCCCTGCATTGGCTATAGCAGTCTGTCAGGAAAAGGGTTAAATATGGGTATAAGTCCCTAGCACTCATATGGCAAGGAAGAGGTTAAAACGTCACTGGCAATGCATCGCTGGTCATGAAAGAGTTAATACACTGTGTAGCACCCAGCCCCTGGCAGGGAATAGGTTAATCCTAGCACATGGTGACCGGCACACGGAGGCTGTACCGCGCACACCCGGCCGGTAGACCCGCTCCAGCTTCTTACCCGCTTTTTGTCACTCTCCTTAATTTCAAACTCTCCGGCCTGACTCGAACGGAAATGAGCCTCAGCGTCAACACGCAGCGCGGAAACAAAACACTGTGCGGAGGGCGGAAACCAGCCTGCACAGCGTAACCGGAAACCAGGACGACCACTTCCGGCCAGGCCAAACTCTATGCCTAGCGAGCGCTTGGCGGGAATGGCGCAGTAAGAGCAAGGGGCGGGGCTTGTTGGGTCATGTGATTACAGTGTGTATTAATGCATAATAAAGTGATGTCAAAGAAGTCTGTGAAATATAAGCCTGAATCCAATGCACATTGTGTTATGGTGGAGCTAAAGTCAGGCTTTGCACAGTATAAAAGACATTTTAAATAAAAAAGTATTTTATACTCTCATTATTATTATTATCCTTTATTTGTAATGTTCCATAGAGCTATACGGGGTTAGGTACACGGTAAAAACAATATGACAACATTGCAAAACATCGGAGGGCCCTGTGTTTGAGACTAAAATGAAGCCTACATGGTTCTTGTTTCCGGAGCACCGACACAAGACTGACAATTTAAAATCTAAAGGTATTAGGATTATAGTTTTATGTAACTAGCTGTACAGTAGGCCCTGTATTACTTAAATAAGAGCTATTGTTTATAAATGAAATGTATTCAGCGCCGTCGAGTTGCGCCACGTCGGAGGGGAAAATAGTTCTTTGCCTTCCCTGGAATTTGATGGCGCCCGAAAACTCACAGCGCCCTCTGGCGGATGGCACCTGTAACTGCAGCTGTCAGTGCTGCAGAAGAAATGCGCAGGAAAGAGGGATAGATCCAGATACTAAAACACGGACTTCAAGCAACTAACAATTCAATTTGTTTACCAGAAAGTGAGGGCAAGCAATCTTATAGACGTGAGCATGAAATAAAAGAATCATTATTATCAATAATAATCTTTATTTATTAGGCACAAATATTATATGTAACTAGCGACTTGCCCGTCAAAAATGATGGCAATAAAATTGCAATGCTGTTTGGTAAAGCTGTTTGCCACCTAATGTGAGCAACTTCGGTGCTCACCGCGAGCCTCTCCCCCTGTCTACTTCCTCCCTTGTGTCTCCTTTCCCCCCTCCTGTCCTTCCCTTGTGTCTCCTTTCCCCCTCATCTCCCTCCCATGTCTCTTTTCTCCCCCTCTCCCTCCCCTGTGTCTCCTCCCTCCCTCCCCTGTGTCTCTTCCCCTCCCTCCCCTGTGTCTATTCCCCCTCCCTCCCCTGTGTCTATTGCCCCGTCTCCCTCTCCTGTGTCTCTTCCCCACGTCTCCCTCCCCTGTGTCTGTTACCCCGTCTACTCCCTCTGTGTCTGTTTTCCCTGCTCCCCAACCCTGTGTCTCTTCCCCCCTCCCCTGTGTCTCCCCCTGTCTCTTTAAGCCCTCCTCCCTCCCCTGTGTCTCTTTCCCCATGTCTATTTCCCCCCTCCACTGTGTCTCTTCCGTCCCTCCCCTGTGTTTCCCCCCTCTGCTGTGTCTCTCATCCCCTCTCCTGTGTCTTTCCCCCTCCCCAGTGTCTCTTCTCCCTCTCCTTTGTCTCTCCCCCTCTCCCTCCCCTGTGTCTCTTTCCCCTCCTCCCTCCATGTGTCTCTTTACTCCCCTCTCCCTCCCCTTTGTCTCTATCCCCCCTCTCCCTTCCCCTTTTGTCTCTTTCCCCCCTCTCCCTCCCCTGTGTCTCTTTCCCCTCCTCCCTCTTCTATGTCTCTTTCCCCTCCTCCCTCTCCCTCCCCTTTTGTCTCTTTCCCCCTCTCTCCCCTTTGTCTCTCCCCTCCCTCCCGTTTCTCTTTCACCCTCTCCCTCCCCTGTGTCTCTTTCCCCTCCTCTCTCCCCTTTGCCTCTCCCCTCTCCCTCCCCTGTTTCTCTTTCCCCCTCTCCCTCCCCTGTGTCTCTTTCATCTCCTCCCTCCCCTGTGTCTCTCCCTCCCCTTCTGGTAGAACTAGAGTTATCATGTTGGGCTCTATTTTTTTTTCTGTATGTATGAATGGCTACAAGGCTAACTTGGTTTTAGAGTGTCTGAAGTCACACATTTTTTATCATATTTAAAAGAGCATGTGCCCCCACCTTGAAGTATTCCACCTGTCTTAAACTGTTAAATATTCATTGAAACAAGATAGTGGAGTAGCAAGCCCTCGCGACAGCACCTATTATCTCCGTCATTGTGCCAAGATGTGAATATAGGTAAAGGGGGGAAGAAGTCCATAAACCAACCATACAAAATATCAGTTTAGTACTGAGGACTAATGCAAGATATTGTCTACTCCTATGGTGGAGAGAGCATGCCACTCCCAACCTCCATCCTCCTCATCATGCTAGCCATCATATAGGGTTTCCAGTTTTGAAAACATTGGTCATGTTGGTCCACCCTCAATAAAGAGGATGGTTAATAGCCTTTTAATTGTCAGCTGACAACTCTTAGCATTTTTCTCAGGAAGGCTGAACATATTTGCAATTTTTTAAGAACATTGATCAGGAGACAGCGAGTAACCTGATTTTATTCCTAAACTCCGTATCTCATCTAGGTTTAAGGAATATGTGGGCTCTATTATCTTCTTTTAAATAGTATTTGTGTTATGGTAAAACTGAAGTACCTTGGTTCTGACAAAGAAAATAGACATGAGTGAAGGCATATAGATTTGGTTTATGTGATGAAAAACACAAGTGGGATTACAAGGGGCACCTTGAGCCATTTTCTAAACTCATAAAGACTGTTTTATTGGTGCAAATAATTGATATTTTCTGCTTTTTAGTCTGTTTTGCTGAGGATTAGAATGCACTTATTCAGGGGTAGCTACATATCTTATTCCTACTTATTTTGTGCATAAGGTATTAGAGCAACATAATCAATCTAATGCTTTATCATTTTCAAGCATGGTAAAAAGTAAAATCCAAATTTTCTAATACAGAATGCAGTATTATGAGGCTAATAATAACTCAGTTATCTGCAATTTTTGTTAAAAACACCTTTTAACCATTGTCTCCAGATTTCCTTTGGGCTTGAAAAGGGTCAGGAGGACCAACCCTACCCTTAGATCTAATCCTCTCACACAGAATGGTCGATGAAGAACAGGATACAAAGTGACAATCCTTACTTTCCCTCAATAAAACACCATCACTATGTGCTCCAAAGACAGAATGGTCTTTATTCCCAGTAAATCCTCCTTATGCCCCAACACATAGAATATAATAGAACAATATAATAGAACAATGGTATATCTTAAATTAAGTAAACATGGTTTCTTAAGGGGTAGCCAGGTGCCACCAAGTCTTACTAGAACGATGCCTGGTCAATGTGGATGGAAGGTCATCTAGGAATACCAGGAACTGGCAACACAAAAAAGTTGTCTGGCTAGACAAGGAGATATTCCTACTAGTGGGTGATCTGTGATCGCTGACTCACTGTGGTGGGGCAGGGTTAAAGGTGTGTGTGTGTAGTAGTCGTGTCCGACTCTCCGTGACCTCATGGACCGTAACACAACTGCTCCACAACATCCTGATCCACTTGGTATTCATGGCATCAATACTGGAGTGGGTTGCCAGTTTCTTCTCCAGTGGGCCACAACATGCAGCCCCTAGTATTCCTAGGTGAGCTCCCATCCAAGTACTGACCTGGCCCAACCCTGTTTTGTTTCATTGTGCTCTTGGTTCCCTGACTGAAATCGAACACAGGTCACCAAATCCTAACCACTGGACCACCAGGGAACCCTATATAGGGTAATAGGTAGGGATGGGATAATGAGGGTTGGAGACACCATGAGTAGGAGAGGGTCCAGTCATACCTGGTCAGCTGAACTTTAATTATAGACTGGATCTGCCTGGGGCAATCTATTGTACTTTGTTATCCTCTGACCCCAGAAGGTCATAATTACACATCACATATATAGTTGTGAGCATGCGGGCTGTTGCTAACGCTGCGGGCTCGTGAAGCGAGGGCCGCAGTTGCTGACATGGAGCGCCAAAGGCGCTCCTTGCAAGCAACGGCGGACCTTGCAAAATTTACAGAGTTCCGAAACAAAAATACGAGATGCGTTACGACCCATTATGACCTCGCAAAAAACGCCCGAAATCCGCACACATGAAAAGATGAAAAACACAATAAATACACACAACAAATACATAAAAAGCTTACCTACAGCAAAGGGGGGCACCCAGGACCTCGAAAACTGAAGTTACACCTCAATTTAACTACAAATAAAAGAGTTTAGACACCCGAAAATCCCCTAAGCGAGAGAAAAAATGGCCGTCGAACAAAACGAAAACGAGGCTAAAAGCCCCTAAAAACGCAAAACAACACCAAACACCTACGGATTTTCCAAAAAAGTCGGATGACATCCGAAAACAAGGACACAAAATCAGCCACAGCCGCAAACCACACATTAGGCGCCATTTTAGAACACTAACTTATACAATCCGGAAGTACACAGCTAACCTAACGGATTTGCCTCGCGCACGCACACTATTACACTACACACTGCACACATTCATGACGCTTACACAGCAGCTCCACAGCAGTGATGCTCCAGCAACATGAAAACAGATTGCCAGCTCTTCAACACAATGCTTCCTGCATATACTGTACTTCACAATAGGTAAAGTATATGAATTTCTTATTTTATTAATTATTCATTGCCATACCAAAAACACCAACGCTAGTACACACACCCTTGGCAAATCTGCAAAGGCGGGCACACTTGAAGATATAATGAGCTTTACGGTATAGACCCTGACATCTAAAACCCAGAGCTTCTATAACTCTGGGCAATGAATTTCACTTGAAGGGGCCCGGAGACCTTAAAAGAGCCTCATACTGCTTTGTACCTTTTATTTAAACCAAAGCAAAATGGTACAATTTGTAGGAAAGGAATTACTTGGCAATAGAGGCATATATACTGTGGGGAAGTATTTCGAATTATAGTTATTATTATTATTATTATTATCTTTTATTTGTAGAGAACCAACAGATTCCATAGCACTAGGAGTACAATAAACATACGTTTGTAAACAGTATAAATAAGGCAAGGTTGCATATTTATACAAGTATATTGGTACAGGAGATGAGGGTGGTGCTCTTGTTAGAGCTTAAATTGAAGATCTCAGTTATTATGGACCTTTCCTGTTAGTTGTACGTAAGTGCTGTGAGCGAGCTTCAAAGATGCTGTGCAGCACCACCTAGTGATCGGTTTCAGCAGCATGCTCACTGTATTGGGGCATGAATGGGGAGTATTGTTTTAGGGTTAGGCTTCGGGTTAGGTTTGGATTTATGGTATACAGCTTAGGGTTACAGTTAGGTTTTAGGCTTAGGCTTGGGGTTATATTTAGGGGATACAGGTTAGGATTGGATTTAGGGTTAGGGTAATAGTTAGGTTTTAGGGTTAGGCTTGCTCTTAAGGTTGGATGTAGGGTTTGGGGATACAGCTTAGGGTTACAGTTAGGTTTTATGGTTAAGTTTGGGGTTAGATTTAGGGGATAAGGGTTAGGATTGGATTTAGGGTTAGGGTCACAGTTAGGTTTCAGGGTAAGGCTTGGGGTTAGGGGTTTAGGGTTGGATGTAGAGTTAGAGGATACAGGTTAGGGTTAGTGAATACAGGTTAGGGTTGGGGTTAGATTTAGGGGATACAGGTTAGGATTGGATTTAGGGTTAGGATAATAGTTAGGTTTTAGGGTTAGGCTTGCTGTTAGGGTTGGATGTAGGGTTAGGGGATACAGCTTAGGGTTACAGTTAGGTTTATGGTTAGGTTTGGAGTTAGATTTAAAGGATACAGGTTAGGATTGGATTTAGGGTTAGGGTCACAATTAGGTTTTAGGGTAAGGCTTGGGGTTAGGGGTTGGATGTAGAGTTAGAGGATACAGGTTATGGTTAGGGAATACAGGTTAGGGTTACAGTTAGATTTTAGGGTTAAGCTTGGTGTTAGGGGGCTTAGGGTTGGAGTTAGGGGTTAGGGTTACAGTTATTAGTTCTGCTGAGTAGCAGCAGTACAGAACAGTGCAGCTGCTCGCAAAACCTTACTGTGTCGGGAATGGAGCAGCAGCCACCAAACAGGAAAGATCCGGTATTTGCTATTTTTAAAGAGAAATATTGTCCTGCGTATTGTTGAGGCGGAGCATACTCTCCCACTCCAGAGAACAGGCTGGGGGGCTCTTCTATTACATGATTGAGTCTGCATATCCCGCCAACCTGGGACTGTGAATATCACAATAGCTTACATAGCTCAGCACACTTAATTACAGTAATAGAAGTGGGTTGGCCAGATTATTATGCATTCCTCCACAGCTCCTTTGTGTTAATCTGTATCCATGTCTCATGTTTACATCACCACGTATACAGGGCTCAGGAAATTACTGAGACGTGACATGTCTTACTTGTACATTTTAGATTCTTGCAGTTTATCATCAAGTAAAGGTCCCAGTTATTGCAGATATTAAAAGTGCACACATCACATATATAGTTGTGGATCTTACGAATGTTGGTCACGTTTGCGATGTTGGTCACGCACTTGCTGCCCTAGCGCAACAAGGGACGCAGTTGCTGGGCTGCAATGAGCGCCAAAGACGCTTATTGCAGGCCTCGCGATGAGCGCCGTAGGCACGTTGGACTTAGGCTACAATGAGGCCCGTGGGACTTAGACAGGCGCTCATCCCGAGCCCTGTAGGACTTAGGACCGAAGCCCGCAACTACGTGCTTCAGTTTGCGAGGCCCGCAGTTGCATCTACGGGCTTCTCACACTGAGGCACGCAGTTGCGGAGCTGCACTAAATTTATGAATTTAACGGCAGAACCACTGAACTGGAAAGACCAGCAAAAAAGCCCAAATATGCCTCAAATGAATTTACACACACACACACACACAGCACAGTCGGAGAGCCAGGGAGCCTGTGAGTGAGGCTGCAAGTTAATTTGAGGCATATTTGGCTTTTTTTCACAATTGAAATTGCCTAAGGGAGAAAAAAATGGCAGCAGAAAAAGCGTAACACACTGAAAAAGAGCCTGAAGTCAGTAAAACTTAACCCAAGCCAGTAACATTTAACCCAAGCCAGTAACACCTGACCCAAGCCAGTGACACTTGACCCAAGCCAGTGACACTTAACCGAAGCCAGTAATATTTAACCCACGCAAGTAAAACGTAAACCAAGCCAGTAACATTTAACCCAAGCCAGTAACACTTAACCCAAGCCAGTAACATTTAACCCAAGCCAGTAACACTTAACCCAAGCCAGTAACATTTAACCCAAGCTAGTAAAACTTAACCCAAGCCAGTAACATTTAACCCAAGCCAGTAACACTTAACCCAAGCCAGTAACTAAAAAATTCAAATTAAATACATTTTAAGTTCACTAAAATACATGTGCAAACAGCAGCTTTAGCAAGAAAAAATAATTTAAAAGCGTTGTTACCACCCATCATGGCTGCTGCACTCCTCCCCTGCCCCCCTTATTGTGTTCTGCATAATAGTATGAGACAAACATTGAATTACCTTCTACTGTCTACTCTATGGGCCTCATTCAATTGAAATCTGGCCAAATGAATAGGGCTCTAAATAAGCACCTAGCATATTTTTTTTTAAAGAAGTTTTTAATTAGTGAAAACCTTGCTTTTGGATAGATGTTTACTAACTAAAAACTTCTTAAAAAAATATGCTATGTGCTTATTTAGAGCCCTATTCAATTGGCCAAATTGCAATTGAATGAGGGCCTATGTGTCTATTGGCCATTCCACCCCTCTACCCTTCAGGTAAAGCAACATATCCAGTATCGCTTCTTGGACTTTTGGCTAAGATCTAGTACAGTACCTTCTCTGAAAGAGCAGGTGAACCCCCTAATGGTTGTGGCTGCATATAAATTGCACCCCATTAAGAGCACTTTTGCAAGGACACAAGCATATGGAAGTCATGTGGCAGATGTCTCCCTATGCCAAGCCGAAGGAGAGAATATGGTGGCAGCAGCTTCTCCTACTAGACGTCTTGAAGCATGGCAAAGCATGATGGCACTTTATTTTTGATTATGGACCATGATTAGGCACTGCATATTCTCTACAGAAGAGTCTTCTTGGCTTGGGCCCCTTTTAGTAAGTCCTAGGCTAGTAGTGGCGGTAGTCAAGCTAGGTGCAATGGAACCCCTGGTGGCAGCTTTCTCTGTGGTGAAGTTTTGAGGTCTGCGTCCCAGGCTCAGGCTGAAGACACAGAGTCCTCCTCTCTCCTTGTACCTTTTGGTCAGAATCTGGATGGATATGAAAGGAGCACTCAATCCCATATGGCCGGGGTGCTCAAAGATCTCATGGAGTCACGAAGAAACACGAGCACAATTGCACCGGGCTTTCAATAAAATGAAAAAAAAAACCATATCCAGTTGGAAATATTAAATAACTGATAGATTTGAATGGCGCAGAAGAATTTAATTTTACATATTACCCCACTTCATTCCACAATGAATGTTCTCAGCTAACACTATGGCTCGTTAAAGTAATGTTTTATAATATACAATTGTGAACAAGGAATACTTTGGCTTCACTAAGAACTAATTAAAAACACTTTAATAAAGTTCAGGAGGAAAGTATAATTAGCAAAAAGAAAACGCAAGAATAAGAGGTTGTGATTTGAAGTTTGAAGGAGGAAGATTTAGGCTAATATGCAAAAGTACAGATATGGTAGTAGATACGTAACAGCCTTCCAGTGTAAGTGGTAGGGTCAAGCACAGTCAAGGAATTTATACATCCCTGGGAAAATATAAGACTTTCCTGATTAATTAAGCCAAGCGTTTTAGCGGACTAGATTGGCTATGTGGTTCTTATATGCTGAAAAATATGTGTGTCTATGTTTAATAAGTTATTGGTGGGCAACCGAGAGCTCTTGAAGATACGGCAAATGCTTTTACCCCATAACACACCTTTTCTTTCAACCCACAAAATTCCTCTGGTGACTTTTTATTTCTCATAAATCTACTAGAAATTATCCGGCTCAGCATACAGTGTAGTATTCTGCACCCCCTGCAAAGCTTACATTGGGCCTTATTCAACTGCGATTTGGCCAATTGAATAGGGCTCTAAATAAGCACAGAGCATGTTTTTTTTTACAGAGGTTTTTAGTTAGTGAAGACCTTGCTTTTGGATAGAAGTTTACTGACTAAAAACTTCTGTAAAAAAAATATGCTATGTGCTAAAATCACAATTGAATGAGGCCCATGAAGGGATTGTATTTCTTGAGTTTCTGTACTAAAAGGTGTTTTTCATACCTGTTGTAGACATATAGATTATTGCATAAATGTAATATTTGCTTCCCTTCTACACGGCACAACCAGTTTGTACAGTTTTATAGTTCATAGACTTTTATAGAAACAATTCCTAATCCTTAGAGCTCTTAAATTATTTTTGTGTGCCCAAGGAGATGAGTAATTTACCTGGGACATACCTCCTAAGTCCAAACATTTCAAATACTGTAGTTAATATAGTATGAGAAAATCATGTCTGATATTAGAGACCTTGTGTCTTTTGGCGGTCTTCCGACGGCTTCCGAGTTACAGACTTGAAAAAAACAGCCTGCAACTCGTCAGCCGTTTTGAGTCTCTCCCTCCCCTCAAGCCAGTCACTTACGGGTCTCGTGATGAGCGCCTTCGGCTCTCATTGTGAGCTCCTCAATGAGTGCCTTCGGCCTTCAGCGCTCATTGCAGCCCCGTCAAGCCAGTCACGTACGGGCCTTCTGCGCTCATTGCGCATGCGCAAGCCTGTACATTTTAACATTGCTCGACGACAACTCGCAATTTCGACAACTATTATAGTTGATATGTTTGTCCAATGAAAAATAAATTGGTCCGTGTCTGTTTAAAAAAAGAACATTTCCACGGAAGCTCCAGGAGGTGGCAGTGTGGAGCAGTTCAGCACGCTGAGGATGTGTATCAAGGAAGAGGTGTGAAAGCAAAGTACAGGGGGATGGGTTCTGTGAGTCTGTGATGGGGTAACAAAGGAGATAGGAATGGGTGCTATGTGAGGCCGATGCAGAGTAAGGTTTGGTGCAGTGTGGGGATGTATGCTGAGAGGGGATGGCTGCTATGATGGAATGGATGCTAAGAGGGGTAGGTGCTGTGTGGGGGTGGGGGAGCAGCTATGGAAAAGTGTCTTGGGAGGGGCACTAAGTAAGTTGGTACCAGGGAGGCCCAGTGCAAAAACATACAGTGCGATCCCCCAAATATTCTTTTAAATATTTTTTTTTGCACTCGGGCCCTCCATTCTCTAGCTCCACCATTGTGTGTGTATATCTATATATATATATATATATATATATATATATATATATATATACATGAACAAATATCGGGAACTTTCGAACCAGGAAGATTTTATAGGAGCCACACAGGTTATTTGTAGGAGATTTTATAGGAGCCAGATAGGAATAACAAATTTTATGAGCCAGAAGTACAATATATATATATATATATATATATATATATATATATATATATATATGTGTGTATAAACTAAATGACAGCAATGTGTTTAATTATAATTAATGTATGAACATATCGTGATACATAATGTAGATACAAATCCATTTTTACAAAGTATTGCGTAGTATTCTGCGCATTTTCCTTATACATTTATTTCCATAGTTTTGTGGTTGATTTTCAGTTATGTTACTGAATGGAAATGTAATACAGTATTATAATGACATTATGTATTATAATATAGGAGAATTAAACTATATAAAGTTTAATATAGCCAAATACAAAACATTGCCAAGTAAGTCAAACCGGATCGACTTTATTTTTGACATTTACACGTGAGCTTTATTGGACAGAGAATATAAACTGTGCATAATCACAATGGAGTAAATGACATACAAAGTAAACTGCACACACACACTGGGCGGCACTGAGCTACAATGGAAGTGTTGATAGGTCTCCTAGCAACCAAGGGTAGCGTGTTCTGTAGTTGCTCCGGCAACCGTACATAAACAATCAGTCTTAACCGAGCAAGCAGAGGCCTCCATCCAGACACCTAGGTATTAGTTATTACCTGCTCTGGTATTGTGCTGAGCTCAGGCTCCATTCTCTGAGCTGAAAATGGTGGCTGACAAGGACAAAGGCTGCAGCAGCAAGCCAGGAGAGGCTGGGACGAGCAAGGGCAGAGGCAAGGCCCCAACAGATGGATTCACCGTCAAAGCCATGATGAAGAACTCCCTTGTGAGAGGCCCTCCGGCAGCAGGGGCATTCAAAGAAAGACCTACAAAGCCCACAGCTTTTCGCAAGTTTTATGAGCGAGGAGACTTTCCAATTGCCCTTGATTTCGATACAAAAGGCAACAAAATAGCCTGGAAGGTGGAGATTGAAAAACTGGATTACCACCACTACCTGCCGCTGTTCTTTGATGGACTCTGTGAGATGACGCATCCTCATGAGTTTTTTGCACGTCAAGGAGTGCACGATATGCTGGAACATGGAGGACCCAAAATCCTTCCTGTGGTTCCTCAGCTCATTATACCCATAAAAAATGCGCTGAACATTCGCAATCGTCAGGTCATCTGCACCACCCTTAAAGTCCTCCAACATCTCGTTGTATCATCTGATATGGTGGGTGAAGCTCTTGTACCCTATTATCGTCAGATACTCCCCATCCTCAACATTTTCAAGAATATTAATGTTAATTCTGGAGATGGGATTGACTATAGCCAACAAAAGAGGGAAAACATTGGAGACCTGATACAAGAGACTCTCGAAGCCTTTGAGCGCCATGGAGGAGAAGACGCCTTCATAAACATTAAATACATGGTCCCTACCTACGAATCTTGTCTGCTCAACTAACAAAAAAAGAAACCTTGTATTAAAAAGGCTGTATTTGGTCATTCTTAAATCATATCCTGCTTTGTAACATTTGTTTGATATTTATTAATTTCAGCTGCTAAAGTGGGAAATTCTGGGCCATATGACTGTGAGTAATATTGTGAACGGAGCTATTAAATTTCTAAACGGCAACTATATCTTTCATTAAAAAATCATCCATGATTACAAATGTGGACAATAGTATTTTATGATGCTGTCTTCAAACACATGAAAACCTCTGTGATATATAATATATATATATATATATATATATATATATATATATATATATATATATATATATACACACATCTAAATATAAGTATAGATATCTAAATATAAATATATATATATATATATACGCACTGGTGGTATCCTGGTTACACACAGACGATCTGTACGTAAGAACGGGCTCCCAAGGCTTTTTGTATGAGTTTGTTTTTATGTTTGAATTAAAAGAAAGAGCACAATAGTTTCTGCAACTTAATAATACAGTAAATGGATATTATTATTATTACAGTATTACACTGTATTATTATTACTACCAGATTTGAGCCATTATAGTATTGTTATTATTCATCAGGGATCTGAGTAACATACAAATCCGGTTTAAAGACGTTCTCAGGAACGTATCTCGTCCCTTACCTGGACGTATCTTTTATTTGTAATGCGTATATATATATAATTAGTATTCCCTTTTTATATATATATATATATATATATATATATATATATATATATATATATACACACAGGAATAGACAAAAATATTTTGATTTTAAAGATGACAGGGAGGGAGACACTCATACACATTCATTATTCCACTTGAAAATATTTAGGAGCCTATATGTGTCTCTATTAGTGCACTCCATCCATGGGTGTAGGAACTGGGGGGGGATACCCAGACAGATACCCCCCAGATTTGTCTGTTTGTATGTATGTATACATAAACTATTTTACGACCTGTGTAAACAAACAGCTGAACCCACACCCCCCAGAATTATTCTGGCTCCTACACCCCTGACTCCATCCCTGGCTCCTACAACTCCTGTTGGGTTTTTAGAAAATATGGCACCTAAGTATTATTTTTCACCATTATAACATACAACTCGCAATGTAAATCTTTTCCTACTCACTGCTGTGTTACACATTACCATGGGGACCTCAGTGCTGATCCGATACAGGTTCAGTAAGGTCTTATTCCGCTAATAACTAAATTCTATTAATAGCTGGATACTTGAGGAAGATATTTTTCTAAGAATACAATCTGCTTGTTAGTGAGCACATGCCTGGTATATGTGATGTAATCAGATCAGATATAAGTGATCTCTGGAGCACGTGCCAGCCAGCAGGTCCAGTTCTATGAGCAGGTCCACTTCTATGCATGTTACAAAGGACAAATGTTTAAGATTTAACTAATAAAGGATTAAACTACACCCCATTGTCACTGTATTCTTTTATTCATTTATATATTTGTGGAGATGCCTTTTTACAAATATCTTAGCCAAGTAACCGTCTTAGAGGTAGAAGGTCCTTAATTACCGTACAATGTATTTTGAGAATCTTTAAATGACACCAAAATAGTCAAAAGACACATAATCTCCATTATAGAGAAGATTTAAATAATCATATGGATTATGTATGCCTTAAATGGACATTGAAAGCATTTTTTTGCACCGCAAAGATGATATTTTATTAAATACAACTGTGGGTTTTCTTTTTTAAATAAAGCTCTCAAGGCAGAAAAAAAGCATATTTAAATGTTTAACTGATTCCGGGCTTGCCCCAGTCAGCCAATAAGCAGTCATGCAGCTCTATGACATCATTTTCTACAAAAGAAATCGACAGATGTATGCTCTGTGCAATTTGTTAGTTTAACAAAGTTTAAACAGGTTTTGCTTAACATTTTTCCATGCAAAGTACATGAATGCACCAAAAAATTATTGTGTTTAATGCCCCTTTATCTCTGTCAATGCTTTCCGCCCTAGTCACTCTGGCATTTAGGATAGATAGGATAGATAGATAGATAGATAGATAGATAGATAGATAGATAGATAGATAGATAGATAGATAGATAGATATAGATGGATAGATAGATATAGATGGATAGGTAGACAGATATAGATGGATAGATAGATAGATAGATAAATAGATAGATAGGTAAAATATACACAGATAAGATAGACAGATAGAGAGACAGACAGATACAATAGATAGATAGATAGATAGATAGATAGATAGATAGGTAAAATATAGACAGATAAGATAGACAGACAGATACAATAGATACAATAGATAGATAGATAGATAGATAGATAGATAGATAGATAGATAGATAGATAGATAGACATTGCGATAGATATAGATAGTTAGATGGATAGGTAGACAGATATAGATTGATAGATAGATAGATAGATAGGTAGGTAGATAGATAATAGATAGATAGATAGATAGAGAGACAGGTAAAATATACAGACAGATAAGATAGACAGATATGCATTGCGATAGAGATAGATAGATAGATAGATAGATAGATAGATAGATAGATAGATAGATAGATAGATAGATAGATAGACAGACAGGTAAAATATACAGACAGATAGATAGAAAGATATATATGCATTGCGATAGATAGATAGATATGCATTGCACTCACAAGACTAATGATGGTGATAAATTATATCATGCATCTATATATAAATATGTTTATCACAACAGAGTGTGACAATCACTAGCCTATATATAAACCACCATATCTAAGGGTGTGTTGCTCGTTGCCACGGTTACCCCCTGTTGCCAGGTGTGAGTACACTCCTGCTGTAAAGGTGTCAGTCCCCAGTCAAAAGGTGTGCCAAATAAAGGCCTATCATCACAGCAGGTAAGTACCTCTACACAAGCTCAGCATGATAACAGCTCATTATCATTAGACTTTCTCCTCAGAAGGAGGATCTCACACAACACCGGGTGACATAGCAACAGGCAGTGAGTGGGGCTTGTAGTTTATATGTGGGCTTTTGTTTTCCATTAACTATCTTGATAATGGTGTCAATAAAGATTCAAACGTTTGATTAAACTATCAATTGCATTTTCTTATCACCACAATGTTTGGATGGATTGATGGATATATATATATAGATTGATGGATGGATGGATAGACAGATCGTATGTAGTGTATTTTATCTGTCTGTATGTCTATCTTATCTTTCTGTATATTTTACCTGTCTGTCTATCTATCTATCTATGTATGTATATATCCATCTATATCTATCCATCCAATCTGCATGTCAAACCAATAAAAGGACATGTACTGTAAATGAAATAATAATCAGATTAGGAGATTGAGACAAAAAGAAACCGGTTGGGGGGATACCGAGCAGAGCACACCATCTACAGCCCACTGGGAGACAAACTCATCTATTGCCCCAGTGGACAAAGCCAGGTGGTACTCTGCCCGGATACGGGAGCGCACCAGTGCCCGGAACATGGCCTCCGGTGACAATGAAACCCCCTCGAACAAACACTGCTTCCTGGACTTATATATAGCCAGCTTGGCTAATGCCAGGAGCAGGTTGACGAGGAGGTCCCTGGCCCTATTGCCCCGGGACACTGGGTGCCCAAAAATAAATGTGTGGGGAGAAATGCAGGAGGAGGCCCCTCAAGAGTGACAAGAGGGGCTGCAGTCTGGCGCAACTAAAATATATATGATACACAGACTCTCCCTTGCCACAGAATGGACAAGTGGAGGGAGTGTCCGTGAAATTAGCCAAGTACTCTCCCGTGCTCAGTGCACCATGGAGCACTCTCCAACTCAAGTCCCTGGTGAGTGGTGGAACTAAAGTAGAATAAAGCTGCCTCCACCGGGCCCTCGTCAGCTGGTAGTACCCGCCTCCAGATGGTATCAGGACTGGTCACGAGGGCAAGGAAGTGCACTGTATGGAGCACGAGAGAATACAAGCTCTTCCTCGGCTTGCCACGAAAGCATGCCGAGGGTATGTCCCTCAACCTCGATAGGTTGGGGACAGGAGGAGCCTGAGTATTAGCCGTGCCAGCCCAGTGATTTCTTACATACACATATTAGCTGAATCTGTCAGTACTAATGTAATACTAATTATCTAGAGTGAAGGATTTATGCTGCTTTGTTTTGGAAATATTCACTAAATATCACAGGGGCTGCAATGAGCTTCTCATGAGACTGCAATGTATTTTTCCTATGGGGAAGATTGCCATCCTTTGGAACAAAACCTTAAGGTTATAGCCTTTCCTCAAGCTAATAGGAACATAACCATCTTTTTGTGCTTTTGATATGACAGGTCTGTACTCTGTTCAGACTGATGGAAATGTATTTCCTAAATGAGAACGAATATCTAATCATATCCATAGACATGGGCCCTCATTCAATTGCAATTTGGCCAATTGAATAGAGGTCTAAATAAGCACATAACATATTTTTTTTAAAGAAGTTTTTAGTTAGTAAAAATGTATCCAAAAGCAAGGTTTTCACTAACTAAAAACGTATTTAAAAAAATATGTTATGTGCTTATTTAGACCCCTATTCAATTGGCCAAATCGCAATTGAATGAGGCCCATAGTATTTTCGAGACACACCAGGGAACGGCAGCAGCGCATGCAAAACAGCGACGTCTAGCGCGCAATTGCAGTTTTGCTGCTGGCGCTGCGGATTCATAGCAGAAAAGATCTGTTAAAAAATACAGTTTTTAATTTATTACCTTTACATGTAGTAGAAACTACCATTTTGGTTTCTGTTAATCTGCTTTTATAGATGGGAGGAGACTTTGAATGCCTTTGCTTCTCAAAAGGCCAGTATGTTGAACAGGACTAATGTAGACAGTAAAGGAAATGGAACCAGACCGTAAGGAAAATTATTTATAAAAGTTAAACATTTAAACATTGTGTATACTTGCCGATTCTTTTTTATTTTTAGATATGAATAAAAGAGTAATTTTAATGGGACGTGAGATTAATATATACATAAAGTTATAGGCTGTATGAAATATTTTATTTAAGGAACCACTGAAGTGTCATATTTATAGTACACTCTTATG
The DNA here is from genome assembly GCA_027410445.1 of Discoglossus pictus. Taxonomy (NCBI): domain Eukaryota; kingdom Metazoa; phylum Chordata; class Amphibia; order Anura; family Alytidae; genus Discoglossus; species Discoglossus pictus. The sequence goes on from CM050164.1 coordinate 44,291,117, forward strand.
AAGAACTTGATGATGTTTAAAGTAAATAAATACAGCCTTTGGATCTTTCCTGTTGGGTGGCTGCTGTGCTGTTCCTGACACAGTAGGGTTGCAAACAGCGCACCACCAGGCTGCTGCATCGTTCTGTACTGCTGCACCTCTCACTGTCATTTCTAAAGAAATTTGAACAGAGTAGCAGAGCAACAGTAGAACTAATATAATAACCGGAACTCCTAACCCTACCCCTAACTCCAAAACCTAACCCGTATCCCCTATCCCCAACCCATATGCCCCTAACCCTAAATCCAACCATAACTCCTAACCCCAAGACTCACAACCTATCTGTAACAATACCCCGTATCCCCTAATCCTAACCCCAAGCCTAACTGTAACCCTAGCATGTTTCCCCTAACCCTAAATCCAACCTTAACACCAAGCCTAACTGTAACCCTAACCTGTATCCCCTAATCCTAAATCCAACCCTAACACCTAACTTTAACCCTAGCCTGATTCCCCTAAACCTAAATCCAACCTTAACACCTAACCAGTATCCCCTAACCCCTAACTGTAACCCTAACCCGTATTCCCCTAACCCTAAATCCAACACTTAGTCTAACCCATATCCCCTAACCCTAAATCAAACCCTAACCCCTAAATCCAACACTTACTCTAACCCTATCCCTAAATCCAACACTAACTCTAACCCATATGCCCTAACCCTAAATCAAACCCTATCCCTAAATCCAACACTAACTCTAAGCCACTTCCTCTAACTGTAACCCTAGCACGTATCCACTAACCCTAAATCCAACCCTAACTTGTCTCTCTCCATTCATTCACATAGGAAACTGTAGGAGCGCGCTTCGGTTTCAGCGCTAGGTGCAGCACAACACATTACCGCATTCCAATCACTAGGTGATGTCTTGAAGTATGCTCACAGCACTGGCGGACAATCAACAGGAAAAGGTTTCAGGCTTTAGATTTTAATTATTGCACTACATTTAGTTTTAACAATGCCAAACATATATCACTTCATAGAGGTTAGAGACCTGGAGGGACTGTGGATTCAGATAAGATCTCGGTTCTGCTGAAAGTCTCCCACTTTACATAGTATAAAGCTAATTTGGGGATTTTTTCATGTAAAAAGATGTTTTCATACACTACTGATTTTCCTCTATGCATCCATAATCCCGCTCACTTGCATATGCCTTTAACACGTTGGCGAGCTATACAGAATGATTGTAGGCCAGGAGACTCTACATCTGTATAAAACAATGTCACATCGCAGCACTGACTGGCTGTCCCCCCTAGTAGCTCTCCCTGTGCCAGGCCCAGAGCTCACTCTGACCCCATCTTGTACTCTAACCAATCAGCGGTGAGAGCTGGGAATGAACTTGTCCTACAGATGGTCACGTGGCTCGCCGCGCTCCCAGCATGCACCGCACCCATAAGCCCTTCCTCTTGACGTCATCACGGTGCTGCGGGCAGTGACAAGTGCAAGGTGACCGCTCCTCTGTGAGAGGTGAGCCGGGCACGGGCTGGGGTCTGAGGCAAAGGAAGAAAAGAAAGCGGGGAGGCCTGGGGTGGAGGGAGAGCTGGTGTGTTAGCGTTATATCGTCATAGTATAGAACCGGCACTAACCTCGGGGAGCTGGGGCCTGAAGGGGAGAGACACTGCGGGGTGAGTGAGCTAGAGAAGGATGGCAGGGAGAGAAGGCAATGCTAGGAAACTGGGGTAATGACATGGCATTATGGGAGGTGACAGCAGGGATAAACGGGGAGTGATACTGGGGGGCTAGAGGAGAGACCGCAGGGATCAAAAGGTGCTGACACCGGGGAACAAGATCGGAATGGCAGCTGGGGTAAACAGGGGATGCTACTGGGGGATACAGCAAGGGTAACCAGGGAATGATGCTGCGGACAAGAGGGGGTGACAGCAAGGGTAACCAGGGAATGATGCTGCGGACAAGAGGGGGTGACAGCAAGGGTAAACGGGGAATGATACTGCAGACAAGTGGGGGACAGCAAGGGTAACCAGGGAATGATACTGCAGACAAGTGGGGGTGACAGCAAGGGTAACCAGGGAATGATACTGCAGACAAGTGGGGGTGACAGCAAGGGTAACCAGGGAATGATACTGCAGACAAGTGGGGGTGACAGCAAGGGTAACCAGGGAATGATACTGCAGACAAGAGGGGGGACAGCAAGGGTAAAAGGAATGATACCGCAGACAAGTGAGGGTGACAGCAAGGGTAAACAGGGAATGATACCGCAGACAAGTGGGGGTGACAGCAAGGGTAAACAGGGAATGATACCGCAGACAAGAGGGGGTGACGGCAAGGGTAAACAGGGAATGATACCGCAGACAAGAGGGGGTGACAGCAAGGGTAAACAGGGAATGATACCGCAGACAAGTGGGGGTGACATCAAGGGTAAACAGGGAATGATACCGCAGACAAGAGGGGGTGACAGCAAGGGTAAACAGGGAATGATACTGCAGACAAGAGGGGGTGACAGCAAGGGTAAACAGGGAATGATACCGCAGACAAGTGAGGGTGACAGCAAGGGTAAACAGGGAATGATACCGCAGACAAGAGGGGGTGACAGCAAGGGTAAACAGGGAATGATACCGCAGACAAGTGAGGGTGACAGCAAGGGTAAACAGGGAATGATACTGGGGGATACACCAAGGCTAAACAGGGAATGATATTGGGGACATGGGGGAAGTGACATTAGGCGTAAATAGGTAATGGTCCTGGGGGACAGGAGGGGAGTGATAGCAGGGGTAGATAGATAATAATACTGGTGGGGGGCAAGAGGGAATTAATACCAGGGTTATATGGGTAATGATACTGAGCATAGAAGGGATGAATAGGTACTGACACAGGATGGTAATGACAGTGAGGGTTGTTGTGATATTGTGAGGAGTGACAGCAGTGACATGACAGTGAGAGAGGTAATGACTGCGGGGACAGATAGAGGGCAGGTGAATTTTTATCCTTTGACTACAATATATTAAACATTACCTATCTATATGCCTATACATAAAGGTCTATGCCATACAATACCATGGCTATAGTGCTTTAGATACAGAGTCAAAACTTGCAGAACATTTCCAGTTATGTCATTGTATTGTTTATGTAGACGATTTACCAGTTTTATACAAATAATGCATTTATACGACTGATATTTTTATTAGTTTTCTTGAAACCACCTCCTCTTCATAAACAGGACAGTCTCTAGTTTACTGGCAGTGCCTGAATAATTAGAGCTTGGCATAGAAAATATGGTTGTGTAGAGGTATTGGGGGCACCTTGGCTTGAGGTCAAACTCTCATACTATAGATACGCATCGTTGCATTTTGTTGTACAAGTTTGTGAAAAGATAAAACTGCTACTAAAGATCTTTTTTAATAATAAAATCCTGCCTCATTTTCTTTCTAGTTAACGTTATCCTGCCACCATGATTCTTCAACGCTTATTCCACTTTTCATCTGTGCTCCGTTCATCTCTTTCTGTCCATCTGCGGAGGAATATTGGTTTGACGGCCATTGCATTCAACAAAGCCAAGGAGCTTGATCCAATACAAAAACTGTTTGTGGATAAGATTAGAGAATACGACACAAAGAGCAAGTAAGTTTAACAACCCGTAATCTGAAGAACATCTTACTTGGGCACTTCATGTTGGGCACCGTAGTTCTATACCTTCTATTTATGCATTTCAAAGAGTATGTTCTAAATATTACACATTTATTTATTTTTTTCACCAACAATGAGCAGTTGGTAATTTAGGGGACTTGTATCAAAGCAACCCCCTTCTGGATCGCTACCTTGTCATAATGTAGGGGCTTGAGCTAAACCATGTTGGATCACCTAAGATTTCCAAGTCAAAGCAGAAAGGTCAAACAAATCGTAGTCCACTGGAGAAGGAACTGGCAACCCACTCCAGTATCTTTGCTATGAAAACCCTATGGACAGGCACCACCAGACACAAGATGTGCCTGGTGTGCTGCGGTTCATAGGGTCACGGAGAGTCGGACTGGACTAAACAACTAAACCTACATTAAAGCAACCATCTGCTAACCAGTCTAAAAGTACATTGTGTTTTACATTCAAAAGACACTGAATTGTTACCATCATTTTGAATATATACCTAACTAGATATAGTTTTCTTCCAAGTTAGACGGAAGGTCAAACACTCAGGAACTATTGTTCGGTTACTTTAGTGTCTGATTTCTATCCTTTAAAATTATTCTTTTTTTTTCTTTTTTTTGTAAAACGGACATTGTCATTTTTAATGCTTAGTCCTTTAAATGGATGATGAAAAATAAAGGCTTTAATGTTCATTTAGAGCACCACTGACAGGTGGAGTTTTAAGGCCAAATATGAATGAAGTGTGATTAGAAAAAAACATTACATTCCCTTAATATGTACAGATGAGTGTTTTTCTATGTAAATGAAACTCTACAATACACGTGGCGTACTTATTTGTGTGTTCACAAGATGCATATTGAGATATAGCGAGCACGTCTGCATTGTGTTGTTACAATCAGCTATGCCTTCAAGCCTTGTAACTGGCTAAAGGTACACCACAGATACCCCACATTATACCCTATTGTATTTGTTTAACTGGAGATAGTTATAATTCAATAGGGAAGTACATGTAAGTTCATTTATCACTAAAATCAGTAATTAGTAGCCTACAGCTACCAAATAAAACTCTCACCATATATAACAAATATAAAGATAACAAATCAGTCTAAAAATTAGATGTTACATGTGGAGGGAGATGGATAGTTTACATTTGTGTGTACAGGGTAAACAGACTAGGTGAGTTGTGTAGACATTTTTTTTATATTTTTTTATTTTATTATTTTGCTTACATTTTTTTTTTTTTTATTTATGTTCCCCATATTTATTTTATTTCACATACAGGGCTGTTACACTTGTAGTGTGTATAGAAATCTAATTCTACATTATCAAAAGATTATAGGGCCCTTTATACATTTATGTTATGTTTCAGTTATAATAAAGATCTTTCCCAAATGCATGCATTTATGTAATTAATGTTGGGTGTAATAGGACGGCTGTAAATAAAATCACAGAAATCACATTTATAACTATAATACTATAATCCTAAAAACTTTATTTTGTTCAAAGCTGATTTGATTTTCTTACAAAAAAATGCTTTTGTTGCTTTAATACAATTTTTGATATAACTCTTTTTAAAATTTGTATAATTTTGTTTTTTTCTGAAGGCAAGCCGGTGGCCCTGTTGATGCAGGTGCTGAATATCAAAAGGAACTAAGTGAAGATATCTCCAAACTCCAAAGGCTATATGGAGGTGGGGATCTGACTAAATTTCCCGAATTCAAGTTTGACGGTAAGTAGGTTATTGGAGTAAATCGGGTGTTGGTTTTACCATCAATTGCTCTGTAGAGCTACATAATATCCTAGAAATGTTTTCCAGCCAAGGCACAATACAACAAATGGTTATGGGGGAATTACAGAATATTAAGCTGATTTATATAGCTACATAGTAATTGAGGTTGAATAAAGACTTTTAGTCCAAGTTCAACCTTTTTTAGATCTCTTCTGTTCATTGTAATATGTGGATTATTTATTACCTGTTATGGTTATTTCTTTTGACTCTTCAGAAGTGCATACACTAATTATTACATTTTAAATATACAAATGCAAACTAGATGTATTTTGGTGTCACCTAGTAGTTAATTTGATGCATTTGCTAATGTGAAAAAACATTGAAAGATTTTACATGGCAAAAAAAAAAAGTTTCTCAGTCTATAACTTCAGATGTTATGGTATTTCCATCAAATGTTTTTTCGGGTCGTGGGGTGGGCTTATTTTGTCACCTGAGTCTTGGTAACAGTAAGGTCTAATTCATAAAGATTGTGTTTCTCTTAAAACAGCTGAATGTTGTTCTTTCTTGGAAAATTCATTTTTGAATATAAAACTCCCCAGCCAAGTACAGATTGACATAATCCATGCAAAGACTTTATTCCTAGACAATATGTCACCAGCAGATCTTGATCATGTATATGGTCACACGAGGTGTATATATGAGGCGATTGTTTTCTATCAAGCCAATCTAGGGATTGATATAGAAGGCTAAATATTGTAAGGAGATTCTAATTCTAAAAATAACCAATTTGACAATATTGTATATTTTGAGGCTTTGGCAAGAATTTTTTAAATGCCAATGATGTCTAGACATTAAAGTTTTGTCGTGTTATTTTACCATGGAGGAGGCTCGATCATTTGTTATTACTGACCTAACTTGTTTAAACTTCATTATTTTGGAAGTAATCTATTTCTTCTTTGTCTTGGTAAGAACGCTATGATACTTTTAGATCGTAATTATAGTGTTTCTTTTCTTTCAGAACCTAAATTTGAGGAGTCTACAAAATAAACTGTCAACCTGATACTAAGTGGATATGTCACCGGTCTCTTTTACTTTTGTGTTGCAGATACTCTCACTGGTAACTTAATAAACCATGTTGGTATTTACTCTCTGTAGCTTCTTCGTTTCTTCTTTATAGTGACAGATAAAAAGTTACTCTGTATGAAATAATATACTCCTATAGCACTTTGTCTTATTTTTGCTACAAGATCCCACGTTAGGTGATATCTGTTTCTGAGGTTTGATTTGGTTATTCATTTTTGAGCCAATTATATTAAACTACTCCGTTTGGTTATGGTTTCTGTGACAGAAATTGAACATGGATTTTTCCTTAGTGACAGCTCCCACTTTCCTTAAACATAGAGCCGTACCTAACACACTAGACAAGTTCCAATTAATTAATCTTATCTAAGAAACTTTGGCTTAGGTGGCACTCGTCCTTTAAAAGGTTTGAAGGAAAGCTATTTCCAGTGAATATTAGGCATTTTATAACAATAGTAAATGTGAGATACAGTACATGAGTGGTTGGTTTTCAACAGCTGTAAAGTTAATAACACTTGATTAATGCAACAATTAAACGATCAATGTGCTGCATTTACAAGTAATGCTGATATGTTTGTTTGCTGTGCCTAGGCTATTAAAAACAGTATTCAGTTTAAAATAAGTAAAGTTTTCCCCTCAAGCACAGCTGCTTATCTCTTCCTACCTGTGTCTATCAGAGGCATTGTCGGCCATTGCTGTGTGCTGCACTATCATGGAGCTTGGTAGCAGGCTGGGTTGATGTTGCAGACTCTGCCACATTGGCCTTAACTGAGATAACAGCTCTATTGTAACTTGCCTGCAGCTGCCCCATAGACCCTGCCCAGTGATAGTACATGAGCAATCATAGCCCTGCTCCTCTTTACTGAGCATGCTTAGTCTGAAGCAGAACCTACACTGGTCAGACTTTTTTAGTCCAATGGTAGACACATGTAGGCTGAGATACCCAGGCTTGAAGGGAAAACTGAACATTTAAAAGCTAAGTAAAATACATTTTATATAACATTTTTTAACGGCATACTGTTTTTAATAGCCTATGCACAGCAAGTAGATCAGCTACCCCTGTAAATGCACCACTGTCAGCCATTAATGAATAGCAATACATTTGGGAAGGTGTGATTAAACTTTTTTAAATGGTTATCAAAGATCAACTTTTGCAAACTTCCTATTTCCACTGATAGTTTGTTCTGTCTCTCAAACTAGGCAGAAAAAGAGCTTTTAAGCACTTCATCTTTTTAAAAAATAAAGTGCACAAAAGTAAATCAGTACAGAGATATATCATATTGCTGGTGAAATCAAGACCTCTTTTCATTTACATTTTTAAGAAAATAATAATTATTATTATTAGTAAAAGGGACAAGAGGCAGTTTAAAGGGCCACTGCAGTTATGTACCACACTAACAGTAAGCAGTAGTGTAAGTCACCACATTTATTTTTATTTTTTTTAGAAAATCTGAACTGCTTGAAGACTTTGTTTTATGAGTACAGGACTCCATTTTGTGTTTGCATCACACTGATGATGGGAGTGTGTTTGTACTTATTAGTGAAGGAAGGTGGGAACAGTCAGATGTCCAGAACAATTGTTTAATTCCAATCCTGTTATCAAACTATTCACTGGCTCAGAAGTAGACCTTTTGCATCATTAAATGCAACTCGCCACTCTCCAAAAAATTTAAACGCCCTTTTCCCACACCACTTCCACAAAGGTGTCATGGATCCCCTGGGTCTTGTGGAGGCTTCTAATTGAAAACTAGCTGTATGACTGACTTATGCCTTTAGTCAAACTCTCATTTTTCAAATTTATATATATATATATATATATATATATATATATATATATATATTGTAATGGTGTGGGGCACCTATAAAGTTGGTGGGTTATATACACAAATATCATAAGCTACATTTGTGTAAATATGTATTTACACACAAACCTGCATAAGGTGATCCAGTATACTGTAACCATATGCTAAGGTGGTTTGTTCTTTTTAAATTTTAAATACATACATAATGCAATACTGCCTTGTAATTACACACACCTTGCAAAAGTATTCACCCCCTTGACTTTTTACCTATTTTGTTACATTACAGCCTTAAGATCACTGTTTTGTTAATCTGAATTTTATGTGATGGATCAGAACACAATAGTCTAAGTTGGTGAAGTAAAATGAGAAAAATAAATACATAAAACTTTTTTTTAGAAATAGGAAACAGAAAATTGGCATGTGCGTATGCATTCACTCCCTTTGTTATGTATCCCATAAAAAGCTCTGGTGCAACCAATTACCTTCAGAAGTCACATAATTAGTGAAATGATGTCCACCTGTGTACAATCTAAGTGTCATTACATAATCCCCCCTTTTTTTTTGAAAGGCCCCAGAGGCTGCAACACCTATTCAAGAGGCACCACTAACCAAACACTGCCATGAAGACCACAGAACTTTTCAAACAAGTAAGGGACAATGTTGTTGTGAAGTACAAGTCAGGGTTGGGTTATAAAAAAAATATCCAAATCTTTGGTGATCCCCAGAAGCACCATTAAATCTGTCATAACCAAATGGAAAGAACATGACACAACAGCAAACCTGCCAAGAGACGGCCACCCACCAAAACCCATGGACCAGGCAAGGAGAGCATTAATGAGAGAGGCAGCACAGAGACCTAAGGTAACCCCGGGGGAGCTGCAGAGTTCAACAGCAGAGACTGGAGTGTCTGTACATAGGACGACAATAAGCTGTACGCTCCATAGAGTTGGGCTTTATGGCAGAGTGCCCATTACTTTCAACAAAAAAAACAAAATGGCACGTTTACATTTCCAGAGAGCTATTGTTGCAGTTAATGATGCACAGTGTCTGCTTCTGGGCCAGTGAGAGGGACTGGGTGTTGTGCCCTTTTATGTCTTTCCAATGGCTCTGTTCCTTCCTTCTCTGTCACTCACTGATAGCCAAAACACACATGCTCACGAGTCAGCTCTAAGGAAGTGATGTAACAAACACAAAATGGATTCTTCTACTTAGTCTTCAAAACTTTAGATTCCCCCCAAAAAAAAATATTTATGTCCAGTACGTACTCAGTTGCCATTATTGATATTTTCATACATACTTGACAAACAAGTGTCTTTTTGCTTGAACTGCAGTGGACCATATGGTAGGCAACTGCTGGTATAATCTTCTTGTGTTCCATAACCATGTATTTCGAGGACCAGACATCTAATGTGTGCGTTAGGCCATGCTGTCACCCCAACAGGAAGATGGTTTTGTTCATTTGGAATTCATGGCAGATATACTGGAGTGGGTTGCCAGTTTATTCTCTAGTGGGCCACAGCCTACAGCTCCTAGTATTCCTAGGTGGTCTCTCATCCTACCACTGACCAGGCCCAGCCCTGCCTGGCTGCAGGCTGGTGTGACCTCTTGGATCCCTGACTGGAATTGACCCCAGGTCGCAGCGGTGAAAGCACCGAAGACCATGTTATTTTTTTTTATCCATTCAAATGTGATTTAATGTAGACACAGTTAAACTGTATAATACTGAAAGGTGTATTTATGTAACATAATATAAATAATTGATTAAAATAATCTTTAGTATTAATGATAAAATATAACTAAATGGAATACAAAATATTAGGACACACTAAAATAAATATGATTAACACATTTCACAGGATATATATCAGGATTCATTATCTGTTCTACTACTGGAAGAACATTCCTGTACATCATCATTTCACCTGCACCCTAACAAGTCTGGATCCACTGGAGACTCACAAGGGTCTTTGAATAATTTATTTAAGGCATCACAAGGCAAAGCATATCATCATAGTAGTACAAAGCAAGTGGTCTTATTGTTTTAACATTTAAGTACATGTTCTTGTTATATACAGTGGTTTAAAACACATATTAGCAATGTAGATGGACCGGTTTATTAGCTTGATATATAGAACTGACATTTGGTTTTATGGTAATGTAGGTCCACTTGGTTGTGCCACTCCTTGCCCGCCATTTTTTTTTTCTTTTTCTCTTTACCTTAAATTTTTTTTTTTTCATATTGTTTCTTTTTCCTCCCTGAGCTCTAGGACCTCAGATGCTTCTCTTTTACTTTCTGTTTTATGAACAACAAGTCAGTATTAACTAGACTTGGGCTTAGCTGGCATAAGTATAACTACATCACTGTTGGGTAAATGGTAAGTAACACATTGGGTTATAAGGCGCTTTCTAAACTGATGGTTAAACAACAAGGTAACATTAGTACATACCAAAAATACATCTAGTGTGGGCAGTGATTTGTTTTATATACATACAATTGAACTAAAAAATAATGATCCATATAACTTTCAATCATAACTTTGCCTATGACACATCTTGGGAGACACTGACTCGCGACCCTTTATCCTGGAAGTGGAACCTCCTTAACAGTGATCTTCTATCCAAGAGTTTCAGTATAAACCATAAGGAACTTAACATCTTCTTTCGCATATCATTGGTTCATGTAAAAATAGAATTTTTTCCAGTCTATCATATTCACAAAGATGTCTACAATTCAAAAAAAGCTGAAGTTGTAGGTAGTTGTCTTATAACAACAGTCTCCACCAAAAATCTCCTCATATGACGAATGATTTTGTGTGTTTGAAATCCTGCAAATTAAAAAAAAAACACAGTTTATAATCATAATTGAAAATAATTTGAAAATAAAACTAATGCAAGCTGTCAGAACTAAAGGTTGTATTTTATATTAATTAAAAGGATTCATTCTCTTGTCTGTGTAACTCCACATTGATCTCCCACCCTGTGCCTTCTTCCCACTCAACAAATCAAAAGTGCATCAGTATGTTTAGCATTCAATCTTCCCAGCACCACCCACACTTCCACCTTCCTACCCCAACCCCTATGTCTTACCGTTACTTCCACCTTCCTACCCCAACCCCTATGTCTTACCATTACTTCCACCTTCCTACCCCAACCCCTGTGTCTTACCGTTACTTCCACCTTCCTACCCCAACCCCTATGTCTTAACGTTACTTCCACCTTCCTACCCCAACCCCTATGTCTTACCGTTACTTCCACCTTCCTACCCCAACACCTATGTCTTACTGTTTACCATAGTTGCCTATTTAAATACCTAACAGTTCCGATATCACCTTGCCTCACTAATATCCCCCAGGGATCCCCAACGTGCTCTCAATGCAAACCCCCCTCAATGTTCACAGTCCCTTTTCCACCTGTGTCCAACTCGGCTTCTCTGCTCAGCTCTTCTGTTCTTTCTCCCTTCTTCCTCCTTTTCACTACAGTAACTTTGACTTCATATTAGGCAATCCCTGGAAGACTTCCTTTTTTCTGTCCAGCCATGTTACGACTTTCACTCGACTTCTCCTGATCTACATCCTTTCATCGGACTTCTCCTAATCTCCTATTTTTCGTTCACCTGACTTCTTATCTACTACCTTTCATCAGACTTTTTCCTGATCTCTGACTTTCCTTCACTCAACTTTCCTTGGTCTCGTACTTTCTTTCACTCGACTTTTCCCGATCTCCTACTTTCTTATCACCTGTGAAATCCTGATCTCCCGCTTCCTCTCACATGACTTCTCCTGATCTCCTATTTTCCTTTCATCCAACTCTTCCTGATCTCCTACCTTTCTACTTTCTTTTCACTTGGCTTCTCCTGAGCTCCTACTTTCCTTTCACCCAACCTCTCCTGATCCCCTACTTTCCTTTCATCCAACTTCACCTGATCCCCTACTTCCCTTTCACTCAACTTCTCATGATCCCCTACTTCCCTTTCATCCAACTTCTCATGATCCCCTACTTCCCTTTCATCCAACTTCTCATGATCCCCTACTTTCCTTTCATCCAACCTCTCCTGATCCCCTACTTCCCTTTCACCCAACTTCTCCTGATCTCTTACTTTCTTTCACTCAACTCCCTGATCTCCTTCTTTCTTTCACTCAACTTCTCCTTATCTCCTATTTCCCCCCCACCATTATTCTCCTGATCGGTTACTTCCTTTCTCCTGACTTCTCCCAATCTCTCGGCTAGGGCTATTGCACCAATATCCCTGATCTTGCCTCTGCCCCATTATAATATTTTAGAAATTAATACAAAGCTCATTTTATGCTCTATTATGTTGGTTCAGTATATGCACTGATTTATAGCCCAAGACAATGATATACCATGTAATGACAGCAATGTAAAACAATAAATACATTTAGATAAAAACAATGCTTCACTAGATATATTTTCCCCGCATTATACAATATGTCGTTTTCATATTTTCAGTGTGTTTTCCCCAAAGTAGCCCTTTCCTGTGAATTCTTCCCTTGTATAACTATAGACGTCATTACTATTTACTGTTTTTGAAGTGGGTTTCACTTTATTGGTAAATCTGTATAAAAATGAAACCAACATACAAAGGGCTTACTTAATTATTTTCTGTAGATATAAAGTCCAAATAAAATATTATATGGATGAGAAATACAGATAAAAATGTATATTCTATTAGTTATTATAGGATTATAACACCAAGAGCATTAAGCATTTCTACATCAATGGTCTGAAGCTTTTCATTGCACTTGGGACCAGTTACAATATAATCAGTTATATCCTCTATCTCTAGCTTTGGGTCTTAAGGCTGCTCTAAGTCATCCTGAATCTGCTATAGACTTGGGGCCTCATTCTATTATCGGCCGCAGCCGTTGCGGGGCTGCAAGGACCGGCCGCAAGCTATTCTGCTATTCTATTCCCTTACGGCCGTAGGCTCCGGCAGGCTTGCGGCCGGTGCCTTGCTATCTCTTGCGGCCGCTCGCGCCAGAGGAAATCCTTTGATCTAAAACGGCCGCAAGAGATTTGCAATTCAATTGCTCCAGGAAACCTCTCTGCAAGGCTAAAAACGAGCCGCAGCTTACTTGCAGGAAAGAGGTCTCGCTAGCACCAATTAAGCACATAAAATAGCTCAAATAAAGCCATCCTGCACTTTGAGAAGACTATAAAGGGATTTTAGGTGTTAGAAAAAATAGCACATAATTATCCTGTACTCAAATCCGTAAAATATTTTATTTTTACTATCCGTAAAATATCCATGTAAAAAGTACAGAGTGCTTGGAGCACCTCAGACCCGCCCACGCCGCAGCCGGAATATAAACAGTTAATTTGAACTCGGGTTTGGGCTGATGTGCAAGCTTGAGAGGGGGTTCCTTTTAATCCTCATGTCCCCCAATATGATCCCTAGCATTTACAGAGCTGTACAGTGCAGGCTTGAATTTATTTTTGAGTTTTTATATTTCACAGATTACGGCCGGTTCCAAGATATGCGGCCGGCCGTAAAAGGAGATCATTGCGGGGCCGTATAATAGAATCGCGAGTTAACTGAACCCTTGCAAGGAATCGCAGCCTTACGGCCGATTTACGGCCGATAATAGAATGAGGCCCTTGCTCAGCTCAGCCTCACAGGCAGTACTTACAATGTGGAATATGTGGTGCAGAACTGCTAGCTCTGCCTATGTGGTGTTGAACTGCTACTAGGTTCTGCCCTCCAAGGAAGTGCCACAATGTCACAGAAAGGTGACAAAGGATAAATTGTGGAAGGATGTGTTGGAGAATAAACTAAGGTTTGATAGCGTCAATACTCACCAAGATGTCAACATTTAGTACACATGGCCCATATCACTGCCAGGAGTGTATTAAAGGGACATGGAGGGTTCCCTGTTTTTAACATTAAAATAAACTGTTTATTTGGATATTTAAACATTATTCTTTTCAGGTCCATTCACCATCAGGAAGGAGCAGTCACTTCTGCAGGGGCTCAGACAGTGTCACTGGGCCTCACACCATCTATCTGAGCAGAAGCACTGGCTAACCTACAACTTTCCAGTTCCATTCATCACCAGGACTGAGCAGTCACTTCTGCAGAGGCTCAGCCAGTGTCACTGGGCTTCATACCGCCCATCTGAGCAGAAGCACTGACTACCCTACACCTTTTCAGTTCCATTCACCATCAGGACTGAGCAGTCACTTCTGCAGAGGCTCAGCCAGTGTCACTGGGCCTCATACCGCCCTATCTGAGCAGAAGCACTGACTAACCTACAACTTTCCAGTTCCATTCATCACAAGGACTGAGCAGTCACTTCTGCAGGGGCTCATCCAGCCAGTGTCACCTGGTCTCATATCATCCATCTGAGCAGAAGCACTGACTAACCTACACCTTTCCAGTTCCATTCACCATCAGGATTGAGCAATCACTTTTGCAGGGGCTCAGCTAGTGTCACTGGCCTTATACCATCCATCTGAGCAGAAGCACTGACTAACCTACAACTTTCCAGTTCCATTCACCATCAGGATTGAGCAATCACTTTTGCAGGGGCTCAGCTAGTGTCACTGGCCTTATACCATCCATCTGAGCAGAAGCACTGACTAACCTACAACTTTCCAGTTCCATTCACCATCAGGACTGAGCAATCACTTTTGCAGGGGCTCAGCTAGTGTCACTGGCCTTATACCATCCATCTGAGCAGAAGCACTGACTAACCTACAACTTTCCAGTTCCATTCATCACCAGGACTGAGTAGTCACTTCTGCAGGGGTTCAACCAGTGTCACTGGGCCTTATACCATCCATCTGAGCAGAAGCACTGACTAACCTATAACTTTCCAGTTCCATTCACCATCAGGGTTTCTTTACCTCCAGACCTAGAGCCTCACACACCACCACTCTTCTACCTCTGAACACTTCTAACATGCCCTCCACCTACACTGTTCGCACCCAACCTATGATTTTTGTTACTTTACTTCAATTTAACACAGTTGTTACACCTACAGACTTACAGCCCTATTAAATTGTGATTTGGCCAATTGAATAGGGCTCTATATAAGCACATAGCATATTTTTTTTCACAGAAGGTTTTTCTTAGTGAAGACCTTGCTTTTGGATAGAAGTTCACTTACTAAAAACTTCTGTCAAAAAAATATGCTCTGTGCTTATATAGAGCCCTTTTCAATTGGCCGAATCACAATATAATAAGGCTGTTAGTCACTAATTAAGACTCTACTCACTTTTTCATTACTTGCCAAGCCATTGTTACTCCCTTTTTATTAATTCACCTTGTTTCATTATTCCTTAGTCTATAAGCTTGCAAGCTCTCAGTCTTGCAAAGCACCAGGTATAAAAGTGCCATATGTATGAGTGTTAGCTCAAGGGCAGGGTCGTCAACTCATTTTGCATTAGTCTCACAGATTACATATTATCATACCATGTTTTACTGTAGCCAAGCCCTACGGGATGTGCTGGCACCGTGTGAGAGATAATAATAATCATGTTCTTAACAAGTGCTTAAAATCTCTGCTTTTACTTACTGAAACTTTCCAAACATCCCTGGAAAGGTCCACCCCCTGTGGCTCATGCAATGTGTCTAAAATACCATATGTACTAGCCAATGACAGACAGTCTCAACAGCAATTCATTAGCTAGTACATCTAGTACTATAGAAACCTTGTATGGATGAGTTACAGGGGATGGACCTTTGATGTGACTGATTGGAAGGCTTCAGAATAAAACAGAGGATTTAAGCAATTGTTAATAAAAATGATATTTGAATATGCAAATAAACACTTAAGTAGATTATTTTAATAAAAAAAAAAAAAAAAAAAACAGGGGACCCTCCATATCCCTTTAAGCTCATTTATAATGCACAAGAAATACAAATACTGTGCTAATATCAGGGCCATTACTGCTTTAGTACTTTGTTTTCTTTTTAAGAATACTCATGACCAGTTACAATTCCCATTTGCCCTTTTGAATTTGAACAATTGCCTCTTTGCCTGGATTTTGGGACACACGCTCACCCTACTTGCGCGTCTCTATGCGGGAGCATAAAAAACATCATTATATTAATACTATATATGTTAGATAATAAATATCACACTTACGTTTTCTTTTTGTGTAGCTGATTTGTTTGAGCTATCCTTCCTGTTAATGACAATAAAAACATAATTAGGAGCGACACATAGATACATAATCCCAGACTCACATTAGCTGTTAGTATTTAACTAGACACTAAAAAAAATCCCCTTAACTTAGATTCAAATTGCATTAGATCCCTCTTAAAGGACCACTGAACTTTGCATTTTTGCATTGAATTAAAATTAAGCTCTTCTTTTTTATATACATTTTGCTTAAATATATTGAATTTTTTGGGCTTACTTGCTCTATTTTGCCACTCATATTGCTCAGTATAGGGGCCCCTCGTATTCTCCCTCACTGATCTCCTCCTCCATCTTGTTTAGCTTATGCTTACAACTGTATATGCACTGATAATATCA